>JAJIZL010028960.1:0-34616 GCA_023969395.1 Amblyomma maculatum
CCTCGAACGCAGCTCGTGCTGCACAGGCTGAGGCTGAGGTGTCGGTTCGCACCAACCAGGCACCAAGGGGAATTCAACAGGATGTCCGCCGAGGTACGCTGGCACCGCACGCGGCCTTTACGGGACACCTCGGCGAAGTAGGGGAAGCGCAGCTGCTGGTGTCCGCAGGCGCGCCCCGATGGCGTACGGCAGCCGGCTGGAGGCTGCGAGTGCAGAGGTCGACATGGTCACATGCGATTGCATCGTTTAGCCTTCCACTGAAGTACGTTGAGCAAACTTTAACGTCTTTAAAGGTGATGCGCATGGAGCTACACTACAAGTTCGCGTCCGTGAATATGACACCCTGTAAGCTGTGGATGTATCTGAGTGTGAGCCTGTGAGACATTGAGCGGGTGCGAACGTCATCCTAATGAGCCCTCGCAGACATTAGTGAATGGAAACGAGTGGCTGTGGACAAAAATGGCAATGCATGTGAGTCAGCTAACGCCCTCTCATGGCCCCAGATGTGACCATGTTGATTTCGGACAGGTTTATGAATCAATGAATGAAGTAAAGGGCGTCTCATGGAAATGTACGCCAGTATGCAGCGTAATTATTGCTAATCATTCGTTATATTTAGGGCTAATACAATTGGCAGTCAATTGGCGCTATGTGTAGAACAATCCGAAACACACGTTTTAATCCCTTGGACACATCACTGTTTCGATGGAGGCGAAACGAAGCGGCGTCCGTGTGCTGTTAAAGATCAGCGCACGTTAACGATCCCCAGGTGGTCGTAATTACTCCGTAACCCTCCACTACGGCTTCGGCGGCAGCTTTTCGATGGAGGCGAAAAGCAAGGCGCCCGTGTGCTGTGCGATGTCAGTGCACGCTAAAGAACCCCAGGTGGTCGAAATTTCCAGAGTCCTCCACTACGGCGTCTCTCATAGCCTTAGCTGCTTTGGGACGTTAAACCCCAAAAACCAAACCAAACCAAACCACTCCCACCTTCCTCCCTTCCCTGACGGCGCGGTGCAGGTGTCCACAAAAAAAAGTTAGACAGTTACCGCGCCTTTCACTTCCGGTGAACCAACGAAATAAAAAAAACTCACTGTTGCTAAAAAGATGTAAAATCTAGTCTCGTCATTATATTTCGATTCCTCGACCCATCAGTGTGATCTGAAAGACATTATCAGAGTGGTCCACATGCACATTGATGGTCCACATGCAGTCATCACTCGATCCACGTATTCTCTGGTACGGCGTCCTTCGAGATCCGAGCACAACAGCAACGCTTTCCCGCTAAGCAAGGAACAGACGACGTTCGCATCTTCGTCGTCGACACACCATGTAATTTTTGAACAGACAACTTTATATGGCTCGTTAGTGAAAATCTGCCTCATCACTTTCTGCACGAGGCTATTCAACACGCATTCAGTGCACACCAACTACAATTTTATTGAGCATGCTGATGATCTGTGCTAAGCTCCACGCATGCAAAACAAAAACTCGCAGCACAACACTCAAGCTTTTAAAGAAGCAGCTCCTGCCAGCTTATAAAAAGCCAACAGTCACTGACACCAAGCAAAGGAAAATATTTGTGGTGTTTATTACGTGAAATTACAATATAATCACGAAGATAATATAATCACGAAGATAACTCAGAAAACGTAGACGGAAAAACAATCAAACGTGATGAGTGGAATCCGGAAGAACGACCTGTGTATTTTGCGTCCGGTGTCCTGCCGACTAACAAAATAAGGCAACACATGTTCAATCTTGCACTTTCTCATCTAATTACGTTGCGTGTACCCTGGCCTTAAGAGTGTTGGCCAGCACCATCCCCGTCCATAACAATGAAAGTGACACGTTCTGTGTTCGTATTCTAGCAAGGGTAGGCGTTAATGCATCCACGTTCCCAACCCGATAACGAAACTAAACGCAGGGCTTGCGACGATGACATGCTACCGAAAAGATGTAGTTTTGGGGGAGAATTTATTTGAATATGCCAAACCAAGATGAAAAGAATGTCAACATGAAGCCACCCAGTCGGAAAAAAACTACAGGACCATGTCAAAAATACGAAAAAATATTCTGTAGTTGTGTCGTAAACATCAGATTTTTCTGTTGTTCTGTAGTTTTTTCTGTAGTACATTTTTGTTGTCAGTAGGCCTTTAGTAGTTTTCCGTTGTAACTACAGAAATTTCTGATGTTAGTACAGAACGTTCTGTTGTCACCCAACAGGTTCCCTGACAAATACTGCACACAAATTCTGTCGTAACAACAAAAACTTTTGTATAGCTTTTTCCAACTGGGCAAAATACCACTCTAAGATATTGTGTCGAGAAGGAAGCAAAGGCTTGGAGAATACTTCCTGCATTATCAGCTGAGTACAAGCGATGCCTATAGGACTGTTTATATAAAAAAGTTCCATAAACAAATACGCAGCATAAAGACCGAAGCAAAGCACTATATCGTTCAAGCACATGTAATCGCATATCTAAAAAAAGTGCCTCTTAATCTGCTTATTTACAACTTTCGCAATAATTCTCTCTACCCTAACGGCCTACACTTCTCTTCACAATAACAGCCTATAATATTCATTTCTGCACGATTCGAAAAAGGAATTTATTGTGTTTTTTCGGACCATCATTTCAAAGGCAGTTCTTCCAATTAGGTCCTTTTTCTCATTTTTGCGACTTCTACCTTTTAACGATTAGTATGCGCTACAAATGTACCATAATTTCCTTTCAGGTACTGTTGTGCCATTGCTAAGGTCCACAGTATACACGGAAATATCCCTACCTTCTTTTCCCCATTTCATCACGGATGAGGATAAAAGGTCCTAACTGGAGTAATGCATAAATGTTATTATTAAAACGCCGCGCTAAGAATATTGAAGTACAATCAATTTTTCCTTCCTTCAAGCTTTAAGGGGTCGAAAATTCGTTATAGTGAAGGCAAATTCAGTATTCGAGGAGCCTGAGAAGACGGAAAGGTCAATTTTTAAGGCGTAAATGTAATATGTGACATTAGCAAATGAATGAGATGGTGGCTTGCGACGGCGGCATTTTCCAAAACACAATGGTTCCGAAATGAATTTCGCATGATATACATATAAGCGAGACTTGTTTCCAAACCATACCAGCATGGCTTACACGGCTTATTTAGTTAAATATCTGGATTAATATATGTCTGAATAATATGCTTGGAATTACTTTATACAAGAAACTCATTCGAGATATGCGGCGCAATTTATTTCCCTTTGCATGGCGCGCTCAATTAACTTCCGGTTTAGCCATGATGTCATATTTATTGTAAGCGTTGTGGGGGGTGTTGGAAATTTGGGTGTTGCGACACGACGCTGTAACGCATCGGACCCTGTCGGCCAATCAGCCGACTACGCTACCGCCGTTAACTATACGCTGAAGGCGGCGAGACCGGCCTTTCTGCGATGGGGGACTTCCTCAAACCACTGCAGCGCCTGGGGCACTAATTGCTTTGCAGAGTGCGCTGCATTGTTCCTAGTGGGATAAAGAGCAAAACTGCTGTGTTCGCTCCCTGCCAAGATGGGGGAAAGCGCGAGGTGTCTGTGCCACAGCCTTGCACCACTTCAGATCTTTCAGAAAAAAAAAATGCAAATCCGGTAAATCTGGTTGACGTTCTAAGCTGCAAAATTCAACTCTACAATTTTTTCGATCATATATGCGGCGACATTTATTTCTCCAGCTAAGGGGAGCTCAGTTTACAATGAAAACGTCTCCATAATGCAGCAATAAGCCTAAGTAACAGATATTTTATTTCATATCTGTGTTACTCTGCTATCACTTGTTGGCGAAACCTTATCATGAATTGAGAGAAAAAAAAAAGAATTCCTGATAAACTGAGACCGAATTGCCGAGAATTCAGAATATTTCAAACACCCTGGAGGAAATGTGCGGGGCGAAGCTTACAGCACAATATATCAGACTAACTGGCAGCAAAACGGGCAGATCCGTCCTTAGGAAGCTGGGCTACCAAAACCCACAATCGCGAGAGGGGATAATTGCCATCCCCAAAGAAATTGTCATCAAGTTAAGAATGCCCCCCCCCCCCCCCCCCCATCCCAAGAAGCATGCACCCCATACACAACGAGGAATGCAGGAGAAGCAGAGTCCAAAGACTTCAAAGCTCCCTCCTCCAAAAACAAGGGGTAGTGTACACCGATGCACCAGGGTACACAGAAGGGCACTAGCTACAGTAGTAGAAAGGCTTGTTACTCTCGGGCTGTAGCGTAAGAAACTTCACCAGAGGAGGCAGAGATCACAAATCATCCATCAAACAGATTAATCATCACAGATTCTAAAACAGCAATCAAAGCCTATGACAACGGTAAATTAAGGTGTCCAAAGAGGCCGCAAAATTCTACAAGCAGGCAAGGAGAACGTACCCAGCGACCTAATTAAGATAATATGGGCATTGGCCCATAGTGGACTCACAGGGAACGAGATCGCCAACGAGGTCTCCCGAGAAGACTCACCCACCGGGCCCCAGCGCGGGCAGACTACTCTCTGTCCAAAAAGCGAGACTTAACCACATATAGAGAAATTCTAGAACACTACAGAATTGCCAAAAGAACCCCCCCCCCCCCCCCCCCCATAGATCTCTCACAAAAAAAGGAAGAAGTAATCTGGCGAAAACTGCAGACGGGCATCTTCCCAAACCCGTATATACTATACACAAATGGCATCCTGAGGTTCACTCTTCTAAATGTAAAACCTGTGAAGGCATAGCTGCCCTAAATACCATGCTCTGGGCTTGCCCAGCGCTAAACGGGATACATAGAAATAAAGAGTCATGGGAATCCTCCCTTCACAGCCAGGAAGAACAAATCCAAAAGCAAGTCATCCGTCAACACCAGGCCGCCGCCAGAAGCCAACTGATTCCGGCCGACGTCTAGGGGGGAGATAGACGATGAAAGGGGGAGCTGCGTCTCACCCGATCATCCATGCTCTCTGACAAGTGCAAATAAAGTGCTCTCTCTCTTTCTCTCTCTCTCTCTCTCTCTCTCGGAGGTGGTGTACTGAGGCATATCTAACATACCTTCCAGGGGGCACGGCGAGAGCCGCACTTCCGACTGCACTCAGTCCGGCTGCGGAACACGAATGCAAGATCGGGACACTGGCCCTCCGGGAAGTGCCACGGCTGGCAGCGGCGGCCGTTGAAGAACCACCAGGCAGAGATGATCAGCTGCCTGCACAGCATACCAGATACGCTCAATGTTCGCGAAGGAATGCATTTTCAGTGTATATTCAATTTTCCCCTTTATCACGACATCTCATTCCTGTGCATCCACAGCAAGACATCACCAAGACTCGAAGAGAACTGTCCATGTTGTTACATAATGTAGAAAAGCAAAACAAAAAAACAGAACAGTTTACTTGCCAAGATTTCATGCAGTGTTTTTTCATCACAAACCTGTAGTAAGAAGAGCACTTTTTTCAATAGCCTGAAAATATGATGTGTTATAGTGTTGTTCCTTTAGAACTAGGGAAAAAAACGGAGGCAATATACTGTAGTACTTCAGAAAAGGTACCAAACGCTACACAAAATCTGAACGTTCAATAAAATGCCAATATTTTGTTTGTTTGTTTTTTCTTTCACGGCAAGAGTTCTGTCTAGCTTTTATTCTTTGAATGGCTATGATCACGCTGAGGTGGACAAATAAAATGCCATTTATGCCTTTATAACCTAGGACATATTTGGGCATCGAAGAAAAGGTATGCTATCCATTTTAACTTGCAAGGCGACAAAGAAATGAAGAGCACAGGTAATACCGGTGATGAACATGATGATGAACTGGTTTTTTTTGGCGCAAGGGCATCTTAGGCCAAAGAGCGCCAAACGCAGGGTGAAGTGTCAACTGAAGTTAATAAAATGTCCGATGTGTGGTGTTTATGATGAACTTAAAAACGGTGGTGTATAGGGCCTAAAAGTTATTTCGGAGTGTATAGTCTAAAAACAGTGGTGTATAAGGCCTAAAACATTGAATTTTCGATGTATAGTGGTCCGAGTAAAAAGAAAAAGAAAGCTATCTAAGTAAAAGAAACGGGCTTACGCCCACGTTGATGAATAATTCCGTATAAAAAGCCTACTTTAAATAAATATTTAAAAACGCTATCTAAAGGGAACATTGGATCATCACCAAGAAAGATGGACGGATGTGTGGGTATATGCTGCTTGTGTAATTCGGGAAAATGATGTCTCCTTTGCTGTTGAAGTCTTGGACATTGAATTAGAACATGGATGACTGTTAGTCGGTCTCCGCATCTCGGGCAATGTGGTGCAGGAGAGTTTGTTAAAAGGTATGAATGTGTTGTGTATGTGTGACCTATCCTCAGTCTGCATAGAGCTATTTCTTTGAATCTGTTTCGTTTTTCTGTAGTGTACCTGCCTATTGTTGGTTTTATTGTGTGTAGTTTATTTTCAGTTGCTGTGTCCCACTCCTCTTGCCATTGTTGTTTAATCATGTTTTTGATGTGTGTCATGAGGTCCTGATATGATATGTCGTCAATGTCTGTAGTGTTTCGAAGGGCAGCTGATGCAGCAAGCCTATCAGCTGCCTCGTTACCTGGTATACAGCGGTGGCCTGGCACCCAACACAGTGTAATTTTAAGTTCTAGTTTATTGGCAGACATAAGAGTGTTATAGAGAGAATTCAGGACTGGGTTCTTATTATGGCACTTCCAAAAGGATAGGGACGTTAAAACACTGAAGGAGTCTGTATAGATGATCGATGTCTGTATTTTATTTTCTATAATGTGACTCACAGCTAGCAGGATTCCATGGCATTCAGCGGTAAATATACTTGTATGTCTGTTCAGTGTTTTTGAAAGTGAAAATTGCGGTCCATGTGCTGCACAGGACACTTGAGCAGACTTTGAAGCATCACTGTAGTATTCATCACAAGTGTACTTCGCCTGAAGTGACATGAAGTGCTGCTGTATGGCAATAGGGGATGCATGTTTGCCCACTTCAAGAAACGACAGGTCGCAATTAACACCGTGCATTTCCCAAGGGGCAATTAGGTCTTTTATGGAAGTTGTATGAAGACTGGTAACCGGGACGTCCAGATGTTCAATATGCGTGGCAACTCTGATTGGGTATGGTGGTGTTAGGGATGGTTTTCTTGAGAAAAGAGCTGTGCCAGTTTTGTCAAGCAGGAGCCGGCGACATGGATGATCCAGTTGGCACAGCACCTTCATAGCATAAGTTAGTGAAGTAAATTGTCTCCTTCGTTGCAGTGACCATCGGTTCGCCTCGACATAAAGGCTAGCAATTGGGCTAGTTCGAAAAGCGCCCGTGGCGAGGCGAATACCGAGGTGGTGCACGGGATCGAGCAACTTTAGCGCAGAGGATGATGCTGACCCATAGACCATGGAGCAATAATCAATGCGTGATAGAACTACACTATTCAGAAGGCTCAGAAGGCAGTCGCGGTCTGTGCCCCATGACCGGTGAGAGAGAATTTTTAGCAAATTCATTGCTTTGAGACACTTCAGTCGCAACTGTTTTATGTGGGCAATGAAAGAAAGTTTTTCGTCAACAACTACGCCAAGAAATTTGTGTTCCTTTTTAAGGGCTAGGCCCTGACCATTCAATGTTATGTTGGGGTCAGGCCTGATGCCACGCTGTTTAGAGAAAAGTACACAAACACTCTTTTCAGAGTTAAATTTAAACCCATTGTCATCAGCCCACCTGGACAATTTGTTTACACCTAGCTGAATCTGTCGTTCACAGATGGCCAGGTAGCAAGATTTGAAGCTTATCTGGACGTCATCAACATATACAGAACAATAAATAGTTTTTGGCAGCACGTTTTTTAAAGAGTCCATTTTGACTATGAAAAGTGTGCAACTGAGAACACCACCTTGAGGGACACCATTTTCCTGTATGTACTGCTTTGAATATGCATTGCCAACACGAACTTTGAATGTCCGTTCAGACAAGTAACTTCGTATTGTATTCAACATGTTCCCTGTGATGCCAAGAGAGAAGAGGTCGCGGATGATACCATAGCGCCAAGTGGTATCATATGCTTTTTCAAGATCGAAAAAGACAGATAAAAAATGTTGTTTATGTACAAAAGCATCCCTTGCATAAGACTCAAAGGCAATGAGCTGATCAGCTGTTGACCGCCCAGCTCTAAAACCAGCTTGATTTTGATGAAGAAGACCATTGTATTCAAGGAAATGGAGAAGGCGACGCAGCTGATGCAGCAAGCCTATCAGCTTGCATAAACAGCTGGTTAGTGCGATAGGCCGATAACTAGCAGCAAGTGTGGGTTCTTTTCCGGGTTTTAATATGGGGATGATGATCGCCTCCTTCCATGCTTTAGGAAAGCGTCCTGTGGCCCATATTTTATTATACAGGCATAGTAGGGTTTCAAGCGTGCCCGTATGCAGGTGTTTGAGCATTCCATATGTAACCCTGTCAGGACCTGGTGCTGTGTTCCCACATGTGCCAAGTGCAATCTTCAGCTCCTGCATGGTGAAAGGGCTATTGTACCCTCCTGTGCACGGTCTTTTATCACATATAGGCTTCCTCTCCTCAGTTACCTTGTGCCGCAAAAAAGAATCCGTATAGTGCGCTGAGCTGAATACATATTCGAAGTGTTGCCCTAGTGTGTCTGCTTGGTGTTCAAGAGAGTCACCACTGGTGCTGACAAGGGGCGTTGGGATTGTGCTATATCCTTTGAGTGCTCTTATCCTGTTGTGAACTTTGTGTGCATCCGAATATGAGTTCACAGAAGAAAGGAATGATGACCAGCTTTCTCGCTTGGAAATGCGTCGAACACGTCTGCCATTTGCCTTTGCACGCTTGAACGCTATTAGGTTTTCGGTTGTGGGGTATCGGCGTAGTTTCGACCATGCCCTGTTTTGAGTTTCACGAGCAGTCTTACATTCTGCATTCCACCAGGGTCTTCGTTTATTTCGTGGCTTACTTGACGTCTGTGGAATGTATTTTTCTGCTGCCTCTATAATGTGCAGCGTGATCAAGCGCTGAGCCTCATCAACGCCTAAGTCAGCAACTGATGAACAAGCCAATGATGAGTGTTCCCTGAACAACTCCCAGTTGGCTGCATATTCTTTAAACTTTCTAGGATTAGACGCATTTTCATTTTTATTACGAGCATACTTTACAGAGATCGGAAAATGGTCACTTCCATATAGATTGTTAATTACGGCCCACTCTGTAGCTGCTAAGAGCATTGGAGAGCCAATAGCTAAATCTATGGATGTGTATGTGTTATGTAGTATGTTGTAGTATGTTGGCTCTTTTGTGTTAAGTAGGCATGATCCAGAGGACAATAAGAATTTTTCGATTAGCAAACCTCGGGAGTCCGTTCTTGTACATCCCCATAATGGATGATGTGCATTAAAGTCTCCGACCAGCAGCCATGGTTCTGGAAGTTGATCAACTAGCTTTTCAAAACTTTCGCTACATAACCTATAATCTGGAGGAATGTACAGAGAACAAACTGTTGTTATTTTGCCAAAAATTAATGCTCGTATTGCCACTGCCTCTAGGTCTGTATTGAGTGAGATGCTTCGGCATGGGATTGATTTTTGAGTTACAATGGCAACACCGCCAGAGGGGCGAGTGCTGCCTTGCCTATCCTTCCTGAATACGTGATACTGCTTGAGGAAACTTGTGTCTGCTGGTTTTAAGTGGGTCTCTTGCAGACAAAATATGTTTGGTTGGTGCTCGGCAAGAATTTCATATACATCATCCAGATTATTTAGTAGTCCCCGACAGTTCCAATAAACGATACTCTCAGTAGCCATTTTTGTAAGTGAGGGATGTAGATGAGACAGTGGGTTTAAGAGTCGCCGCCTTTATCAGGTGGCTTGACTGGCGTATGTTTTTTCAATTTGAAGCGGTCCGGTGGGCACCGCCTCTCATTGGCGGACTCCCTAGGCGCCACTGACGCTGCGGAGTCCACGCTCACCTCCATCGCCTCTGGTGAAGGCATGGAGGCAGGGGGTTTTTCCAGAGGAACCAAGTTCCTCTCAGATGTCTTTGGTGTCCCGGACGTCTGGGAGAAAGTGACCTCCGGGATTGCAAAGATTGGGGCAGCCGGTGGCTGCTTAGTGAGGAGCCGTGGTGGGAGCACGTCAGCAGCATTGCACTGCGTGCCCACCGTTACTAGACGCGGCCTGGCCCCTCTACGGGCTGCGTCAGCATAGAGAGCAGAGGAGAGAGCTCTATGTTTCTTCCGCGCCTCTCCGTATGATATATTCTCGGTAACCTTCAGATTGATCACTTCCTTTTCGGCCTGAAAGGCCACACAGGACCGTGAGTATGCAGGGTGTGTGCCCTCACAGTTCACACATTTGAAGTCAGTTGCATTGCAATCATCAGTTGCATGTTCATTTTGCTGCATTTAGCACAGGTAAGGCGTCCTCGGCATGACTGGCTACCATGCCCGTACCGCTGACACTTAAAGCATCTGCGGGGGCTTGGTATGTACGGGCTAACTTTGCATCGGATGAATTCCACATTGATGTATTCAGGAAGTGTGCTCCGGTTGAAAGTGAGAACAATATGTTTCGTTTTTATTTCTTCATTCTTTCGCCTGATTGTTATTCTTCGTACTGCCTTTACACCTTGGTTCTGTAGGCCCTCAAGGAGATCTGATTCTGTTTCATTTAAGAGGTCTCGTTCAGAAACCACTCCCTGGCAGCTGTTAAGACTGCGGTGGGGCGATACCTGAACTTCAAGGTCAGCAAATGTCTTTGTTATGAGGAGTTTGTCAGACTGGCTTTTGTCTGATACCTCTATAAGCAAGTCACCAGATCTTAGTTTTTTCGCTTTATAATTAGCCCCAATGATGGCCTTCAGCGAGCTGGCTATCAGAAAAACTGATAGCTCGTTTACAGGTTTAGACTCTGATAATGAGCGCAGGACAAGGAACTTTGGAAAGTTTTCAGTTGGTGCAGCGATTTTTTGTGTCACTTCGGTGCGACTCCTTTTCGGAGGTCGATCAAGTTTTTTTGATGATTGTTTTTCCATGCATTATGGGTGGTCTAAGGGTTCCTAATATTCTGTCGCCTCTGTTTCACCCGTATATGCAGAGGAAGGTCCCGGAGCCCCTCACCTGGTAGACAGGTGGGGGGCCCGTCGGCCGAGGCTTGACCACAACCTCGACCGCCACCGTTCACGGTTTCTTCCCTCCACCTTTCAACCTATCGCCACGGTACGGTTTACAGCTTCGGTATGGGGGCTGAGGGTCCGTGGTGGCGCCAAGCACCAACACCAAGTTTACACAAGGTGCCCTTGCGGGACCGGTGATGAACAATGCTCACGCCTGTGTACTTAGGTATATTACATAAAATGCAACACATTCAGATGGAACGCATAAAGAAATAAACGGGCAAGAAAGCCCCTGTGAGGTACAAAAAACCCTGGCAAGTAGGATGACAGATTGCTGATGTAGTTATCAGAAACGATTGAACGCAATTCTTGCAGTAGCCTAGATTGGTTACTGCCGGCATGATTTTTTGTGGTTGTGCAGAACCAGACGCGACGTTTCTTATACAGTTGTTTTAAGCAGAAACTTCGCTTGAGTAATAAGACGGAATGCTGTCTATGACGAGTCTTCGGACACATGACGTTTGATATTCTTTTTTTAAGATGGAAGCCTTATATGTATATCTCATAAGCAGCGCAATCCAATACGGTGGTTTCACGAAAAAATTGCCGAAAAATCGGCGTTTCATCATCAGAACAGTCATGTGGTCACAGAGATCCTATATTATATAGTTAGTCAGAGAACTATTTCCTTTCATTTATTTGGGCCCATTTACAAGCAAATGGATAGGGCCAAGGTAAAGGCTGCTGGTTCCCAGCTTGAGGTGTCTTTGGCCTCCTTTACATATCGGCAGACAGATAGCAGAGAAACATATTAAAGAAAAAAAGACAAACATCAATCAAACATCAAACGTCAGAA
Organism: Amblyomma maculatum; assembly: GCA_023969395.1. Classification (NCBI taxonomy): domain Eukaryota; kingdom Metazoa; phylum Arthropoda; class Arachnida; order Ixodida; family Ixodidae; genus Amblyomma; species Amblyomma maculatum. The sequence continues at coordinate 11,972 of JAJIZL010028960.1, forward strand.
ACAATCACACGATAACAGCAAAAATTTAAGCAGTGGATATTGCAAAGCAGATGAGCTCGGGTGGTGTTAATGTATGAATATCTATGTCGGTCTTTAGATAGGAACTTAGTAGTGGCGACAAAATTGTAGCAATTATTTGATAACCATAATTGGTCCTCGAAACAGGGGTGAGCCATTTTTCTTGGCTGGGCGTATTATATTTCTCAATAGTCCCTCTTAAACTTCCTGTATTCGTTAACGAGTATGTGCATGTTGATTTAGAGGAAAATAGTAGTACGTGAGAGGTTTCGTTTGTGCTGATGATGACTTTCCTAATGGTATTCTGGCGTGAGTTGTAGGGCACCTTTGCATTAGCACTTATTATTCTTTTGCATCAATAGTATTTCGAACATATTAGAGGCTGCTGTTGTGCCCCAAACAAGATGGGAGTAGTTTACATGTCAGAAAAGAGCTAATCGTAAATTGTCAGTTTAGCTGACGTTGAATAGCGGTTTTGATTTAGTATACCTGTCGTGCGGCTTAGTTCTGAAGTATAAAATCCACGTGAGTTTCATATTGCAATGTGTTTGTGAAGTATACGCTGAGTACTTTTACTGAGCTGACAACTTCTATATTCTCTGAGTTATTGAATATATTGTGTGTAATTAGGATACACATATCTTTTGTTCTGATAACTGCCTTTGATCATTTGGAGTTTACCTTTAAAGTATTACCCCGGCTCCATTTTGGCAGATGGGTTAGGAAATCCTTTGCTCTGCTAATAAGGCCTGTATGAGAATTTTACGCTAAAGTGAACACAGGCATCCTCTGCATATTTTATTAATTTTACGCCTTGCTGAATAACAACAATTCTGTTAATGTATGATTTAAAGTGAAGTGGACTAAAGATACCTCCCTGAGGGACACCTTTCCTTATCTGTCATGTGGATTATATGAATCCGTTTACGGGCACATATTCAAGGTAATTTGTGAGCAGCTAAGCATAACATCTTCTTACCATTAATCTACCTTAACCCATCTTTTATGTAATATTAATCCATTTTACCCAACTTCAGACTTTCGCACTCACAGCAAGTATTCAGTGTTAAGTGCCCTCCACAAATGTTTCCGACGTATATGCACCGACACTCCTAAGGTAATCGTGGGAGAGTTCAGCTCCGGTGCTGTGAAGTCAACTTGGAATCTCAAAATTGAAAAATTCGGTCTGGAATTTTCATAAGCCCGCGTTCGTCAGTGATTAACGAATATCTACGCCAAATGCAACGCAACCGTGATAAGAAAGAATGAAGGCAGGCAAACCCTTCCAAAAAATATCTGCTTACAAGTCAGGATAACTTTTAGAACCGCGAATACAACAGCGTGATTAAAGGGCGTATAAAAATATATTTACAAAAACTAGAAAACGTTCTACGAGAAAAATGTATCCCATCAGTCCTCTCCGCGAAGCAAAAATCTTTAGGCCAGCTTCATTAGCATCGACCATGTCGGCAATGAAATATGATGCTCCTACTCTCCCCCATCAACTCGGTGAACACCAGCATGCCAGAAAAAAAAAATGCAGAGAAGTCGCGACGGTGCCCCACCACGCCCCGTCCGCGCCACTTGAGATATCCCAGGAGATGGGCGCACACAAAAGCCCCGATGACGTCATTGGGGAAGGAGCGCGTGGTGAGGTGTCACCCTAATCATTTGCGAGCTGTTGCCAAACACACATTTTTTAAATAATTTACATATTACAAGCCCACGAAAAGATTTTAAATTTTATTTGAGTACCGACAAAGACGTCTATAAAATACTTGCATTACAATACTGCAAGTATCCTCTCAAGGACCGTTTAAATGAATAACACCTGATAAGATATAGAATACAGAGTGAATACTGGGAAAATTTACTGTATACTGAATCGAGGTTGCCTAGCGACAGTTGTGACTTGCGCTATAAACCACGCGTGCACTCGAAAGGCGCACTAACCTCGAGCATCCGACAAAGATTGGTTTGTCGAAGCAGCGCTGGGCCGGAATGACTGAAGTCATGCAGCTCCGGCGACAGCTGTCTAGGGTGCCAAATCGGTTGGGGCTTCGGTTGCACAGCGACAGTGAGACTTCCCCCGTTTTCGCAGGCCACCTAGCGAGGCTGCAGGTGTCTTCCCGGGGCTGGTAGTAGTATTCGCGCCGAGGCCGAGTGCACAGAGTGAAGAGAGGCGGACCACATTCTGCCTTTGGCTGCGGAACACAGTAACCATTAAATAATGAACAAACCTCGCTATCAATCTAGTATTGGGGGAAGTCCCAAACCCTAAAATTGGATTCAAGTTCAAAGCAGAATATAAAATATATTTTCCTGGCTGTTGTAGGGAATAACGTCCGGATGTACTTCAAGCTTCGTTTCTTTTCCATACCTTGCGAAAACGACTGGAAATATTTCTTTCTGCTGTTTTCTAAGTCAGTGAAAAAATGAACACCCTGTAGTGTTTTTGTTTTTGCAAAGTGGCACACTTGCTTTTGGTGCTGGCGGCCTAGATAGGCACGAATACTGCCATTTGTCGCAGCATTTGCGACAATGGGATCTTTTCGAGCCAAAATAAATAAAGAGAAAAGAAACCAGTGCCATAATACATTCATTCTTCTTCCTTTATATCATTGATGTCCCCACAGTTACAGCATGTTGTGAACCAGTGACATATACCGTGCCTACTCCAGAACCGACAACAAATCCCATATTCCTGAAATATCCACATAACCGGACCTCACCATACGGGCGTGGCAATAATAAGCGCTTTCGCGTGTATCACAAAAACCGCCAGAACCTCTTTCACGGCCGTCTCAGATCACGAGTTACCTGCCTAGAAGCTTCTAACGTCTTTGTATCACACGTAGTTGCGTATCTGCTGTGGAACTCTTCATGACAAATCGCAAGTCTTTCGCACATATTTCGTAGTAAATACTATTGCATCGTAGTCGCAGATGAAATGTACCACGCAGTTGCAGCCGATATGGCCTAGGAACGTAACACTGGTCGCGTGTTCCTGCCCAGCCATCATTTTTGCGTTTCTGGTTTCAGCCAAACGAAGAGGACAGAAATGGGCATGTCCGTATAGTCAACACTCCCATAATGCGCGAGTGTACATTAATCAGAGGCGGTTACCGTAAGACAGGTTATTGTTGTTCCTTTAATCTACATCATATTAAGCGTCAATTTTGAGCAGTAACATGTCGTCAATTTCCTTGCAATACAAGGTATTAATTAAGGAGTTCTGGTGCCAGTGCATGTGATGTCTATTTGAATAATCATGTTGCACAGAGACGGAAGGAAGTCAATTTCGTTCTTGTACTGAACAAAACACAAGATTTTTGTAGATACATGACCAGCATTTCAGGTTATTGTGCAACTAGCGCCATTTGATGGCCCCAGTAGCGAGCTCTGCCTAGCTCAGTGGAGATATTTTAAACTTCGAACATTTAGAGAACTAGATACCCCAGAGGTTTTCCGCAGACATAATGATCATGACATATGGTACCTGCTGCTAGTATATGCTTCACTATAACTAATCTACTTCACTATAGCCTGGTCTATTAAATGATTCCTCTTCACAAATCAGCAATATCCGATGGCCAAGCAAGTAACTGGGGTATTTTCAAACTCCCATTGCGGTGTACCAAACACTCACACTTCCAGTGCTGAATTTGAGTGTTAAGCAGTCATACAGCTCGTGGTGGCTGCTGAGCAAAACAGAATAATTTTGTCAGATTTCCAGGACTCGGTCGCGAGAGTTTGAATGTCTACAGCGCGGAGACTTTAGTCATGTTGGCTGTTACCTAACTTTATTATTTGGCACAGCTACCTCTTCAAATATCAACCATTAGCTGGTGGAAGTCGCATGAGTGACAATGATGCCGTCAGTAGTTTTGCAGGTGTAGTTTGTGCTTGCTCTCTCATCAAACGATGAAGAAGAAAGAAAACTGCAACCCTTTTCTTCATGGCTAGCGCAACATGAAGATATATAGCCGATAAAAGGATAATGTTTTAAAAAATACGCTGTGGACGATATCAGTTTTTTCGGGCTGGTTGACCGAAGACTGGTCTCCCATAGATCTGTTACTCATTTGTCAGCTTGAGTGACTTCGTCAGGCGGAAGCTGAACGAGCATCGACAAAGCAGACAGCAGTACTTTAACTGCCGAAAGTGACAGCTTACATCGCGGAACAACGGTGCCATGAATAAATGCGCGGCTGCAACGAATTAAAAGAGAGAAGTTACTCTCAACCAATTTAACCGAGAACATGACTCATTGCAGGCAATATTCGGGAGACATATTGCTGCAAATATCGCAAAATAGACTACTTTGAATATTTATAGGCCTGGCAGCGTATTCCTGATGTCAACATTCGGGACATATGTAGCAGTAAACATCGCAAATTGTGACCCCTTCCCCCCCCCCCAAAAAAAAATATATATTACGTGCAGACTTCCCACCGTATGTGTACCATATGCTGCTATCAGCCGTGACGCTGACGCCTTCACGTTTCCAAGCAGCTGGTCCAAACCAACTTCTCCTTTGAGACCACCCTTATAGGCACAGAATAGGTGAATCGATCATCTCCCTGCCAAATAAATATGTACGGACACTAGAAGTTGTTGTTGTGGCTGTAGGAAGAAAGAAAAGAAAATGCACGGGCCTGCTACTGGCTCTGTAGCTGAGCAACCTCCGCTGCCTCGTGCGGACAGAAGAGAAAATACACAAGAAAAAAAGGAGAAAAAGACGCGCCGGTCCACCACCACCGAAGCGGTGGCGGGTGCAACGACGGCCTACAACAAATAAAAATCAGTGGCCGGCTAGCCCCCGCCGCAAGCGGCGTCGACCTATCGTCCCAGCCCCGTAGGGCCAGGAACTGCCACCCTTCATTCGATCCCCGGACACTAGATTCGAGCCCCACGAGTGCCGTTACAGCTTACGTCTCAACTGTGGCAGGGTTCTCTTCCTTCTGAAGAACAGCTTCCACGGTAAAAGCACCAAAGGCGGCTGTTATTCATAGCATCACTCACGTTGCGAATGTAGCAACGCTGCATGCTGCTTACCAGCTGGCGATGCTTCAGCGGTTGCTGCTTCTTTGCGGGTTCTTGCGGCGCATGCAGCCTTCTTCTTCTTGCTTTAGCCGCCTTCCGTCTTGTAAACAGGGGCCGAGTGGAAGTACGGCGCTCCTGCATAGCAACAACGAACAAAAGAGCAGCTCCAAAGGCATGAAAGCATCCGGAGTGTTGCCTCCTTATCTAGAACTGAAAATAAAACTTCAATGTAAAACGCACAGTTATGCAGTCCCACTGGTAGAGAAGGCGCATAAATAGATATGGTAAATATATGGCATTGCGCGGCTTATTTGACTGGTTTTAAATGGCGATTTTAAGTGAGACGTATATATACAAGTCATTAAAAATAAAATTCACACCAAACGAGGACCAAAATGTTTATGTCCTCAAGAAATGGTGGGCTCTATGACGCGCATACCATTATTGATCAACACCATGTCTAGAAACAAATGGGCGTTCGCGTACGCCGCAGCACACCAGCAAAGCAACTTAGGGTTAGCGTCCATAAAAATAAATAGAAGCGAATGATTTCTTGCCCCGCCGGGGTGGTGCAGTGGTAAGACGCCCGACCATTGTGCCGGAGTTCCCGGGATCGAATCCCGGCCTCGGCGGCTGCGTTTCGATGGATGCGAAACGAAGTGGCGTCCGTGTGCTGTGCGATGTCAGCGCACGTTAAAGATCCCCAGGTGGTCGAAATTACTCCGTAGCCCTCCACTACGGCCCCCCTTTCTCTCTATCCACTTTCACCCCCACCTTCATCCCTTCCCTTACGGCGCGGTTCAGGTGTCCACAGAGCAAGTGTGACAGATACTGCGCCTTTCCCTTCCTATGAACCAACCAACCAACCAGCGAATGATTTCAACGCAGGTTTTTGATCTCACGGGGTGCCTAGGATGCCGTCCTGTATTCTAGAGTAACCATAAACGTCCTGCATCAGATTACGGTGTATGAGATGTCATTAAAAAACTATTGAAATACAGCTAAACATATTACGGTATGAGTATGGAGCTTGACCCATAGAAATATACTTCTGAGCAGGACTTGTATTCCCGGTTACCACGTGAGGTGAGGATATCCCCAAGTGGTGGAAATTACTCGCTCCCCACTACGGCATCCCTTCCTCTCTTTCCGCTTTCACTTCCACCTTCCTCCCTTCCCTTACGGCGCGGCTCAGGTGTCTACAGAAAACCTGCGACAAATACTGCCTTTCCTTTCCTGTAAACCAATTATTATTGGCTGGGTTGGTATGTGGGGTTTAACGTCTCAAAGCAACCCAGGCTAGCAGAGACGCCGTAGTGTAGGACTCCGGAAATTTCGACCGCCTGGGGTTCTTTAACATGCACTGACATCATCTATAGGCAGGATATGCGATGACAACTCTTCCCTAGCGGGCGCTTAAGCCTGCCACCTACCTCATGGTACCCCTCTTCATGCTGAACTCCTCGCGATTTGGGGAACCTTGTCAGGAGTGCCTTGCACCTGAACTGATTCAAATACATATTCTTACAGCTTCCTATGAAGCCTAAAGGAAATCGCTACTCCGGGTTCGCAAGATGCAACTGCTACGGCCATACAGCGCCTCAAACGCCACCAACTCGAGACTAGAACTGTCGTTATTCAGTGCACCCCAGGTCACTCGGACGAATCAGGGGGCAATGCGGCGGCACACGCCGCGGCTGCCTTGGCAGGTGGGTTGTCCGCATTTACTTCCCCATCCCCCTTCGCTCGTCCTTATTCGACTGGGTAGGCAACACACCCCTTCTCTTACCCTTATGCACTATACACGGACCAGTCTTCGTAGCCTCAGTCAGCACCGCATGCAGGTGGCCACACCAGACCCACCTTTTACGGGTAAAACCCACCTCACCCGAAGTCAAGAAGTCTTTTTGAATAAGCTCATCGCCCATGCGGCTTACACGCCACGTATTATGGCCCGCTGGCGTCAGTATACAGAGTAAATTATTACGTGCCCACACTGCACGACCCTATAGCGGAGCGGCATATCTCATCTACTCTGGGATTTCCCTGCTTTTTCTACTGAACGCTCCGAGATCGAACCCTAACGCCTGAACTATCGGTCCCTTCTAGAAACTGATGGTAAGACACAGATGATATTTGCCAAGTATGGCTCCCTTAGTGGCCTGGTCAGAGCAATATGATTTGAGTGACGACCTGTGAAAACAATGAATATTCTGCCTACTCCCCTCTACCCCCATCCATGGCCATGAGCCTTGCTATTCAATAAAGGCGTTCAATCAATCAATCACACAGCACGCGGGCGCCTTGCTTTTCGCCTCCATCGAAAAGCTGCCGCCGCGGCCGGGATCGACGCAATCGTTCAGAGTGGCTTCACACCGTTTCGCTTCCCTTTTAGCATTCATTTTCTAGGCAGGCTGGAGGCTAGCCTGCGACAGGGCTATGAACCGAGGGCATCTGTGCCTTCAATTGTATGCCGTTAATTGTGTATTTGACCGTCCTTGAGAAGAGAAAAAATTGGCATTTTCTTTTTTCAAAAGTTGGCAGACAGGCTGCTCAGACAAAAAAAAAAGCTAGAAAATCCTAATGCATCAGAGCAACAAAGCGCCGTAGGAAGGCAGGTTAGGCCAAACGCTAAAGCAAAGCACGATAGAAGAAATAATGCCCCACCTCCAGCGAGGAGAAAGGTAGAAGAGCAAAAGGATCGACACATAACGTTAAAGGAGGTCAGTAGAATAGTCGACCAGAAGCTAGAGCAGAAACCTGATGTCTTCCATAAGGAGATAGCTGCAGAATTTGCGGATATCTGGACGACACTAAATGCGTTCACTATCAAGTTCAGTGAGATCGATGCTTCACCGCGCTGGATGCGGAAAGGAGACCAAAAAATGAAAACATATTTAATCACAGCCATCAAAAATTACGGGCATGCTATTTGGCAATATAATTGTCGCGAAAACCGCCGTAAAAGACCGGTTCTGCAGCAACTCCTTAGTTACGAGGACAGCCCGCAAGCAATCGCGTTACAAGAAGTAGGAATGCAAGCAAAGCCAAAGGGCATCGAGCTTTCTGTACGGAAGGGGAGAAACCGCCGTGTACCTATATTTATTAAGAGAAACATTACAGCAATCAGGCATGACACGGAGGTTAAAAACGTTGACTACGTCCTCGTCGAACTTATATCAAACAAGAAGACAGAAGGAAGCCATTCCATCCTGAATATATACAGCACTCCGCAGCAGAGAAGGGCCAAATTCGGCACACTTTTATTGCGAAAGCAATACTACTTTCCCTTTTGAGCGCTACGCGTAGCGAGGCGGTAGCTACCATTGGCCTTTAGCGTGACCTTTGGCGTGCCGCCAAGCACCGCTGCGCAAAAACAGGGGCCCCAACTCGCGCCGTCAATTCGCGAGGCGGTAGCTACCAACCGCGGCCCAACTCCCTCTGCCTCCGTGAGGGAGCGCTACAGCCGGAGTAACGTCATCCCATCTGCCGCAATAACAGGGGCCCCAACTCGTGCCGTCGGCGCGCGAGGCGGTAGCTACTGACCGCGGCCTAACTCCCGCTCCTTCCACGAGGGGCGCTACAGCCGGAGTGACTTCATCCCATCTGCGGCAAAAACAGGGGCCCCAACTCGCGCCGTCGGCTCGCGAGGCGGTAGCTACCAAACGCGGAGCTGCAGTTGTGCCACATGCTCCTAAAGCTAAGAATTACGGGGCTGCAGCCGCAGCTACGCCGGGGGTGCAACGTTGGATACTATAGGAGGTGGCCTAACGGCAGGTGGAACCAACGCAGTCTCCAGGGATGCTTTCATTTCTGCTGGTGTAAAGAATGCCGTTGCAGCCGGTGCCGGAGCGGCAGTTGTACATTCTGCCTTAACCTCACCCACAACAAAGTATATCGTTGCAGCCACGGCATTCCTTGCCTCGCTACTAGTTATACATAGAATAACCAGGTAGCACCCGCAATAAACAATAGCTGAACCATATGCCGTGGCCAGAATGAATCACTGCATAACCATAAGCATAACCACAAGCACCACAACCAGCTACACCACCAGCTAAACCTAGGCGTAGCCATAGCTATTGCTTTCGCAATTACCAGGCTTAACCAAGCTAAGCCACTGCCAATTTTTTTAAAAGACTAAAAATTGCCAACAACCAGGCGCTGACCGTAGTAGGCGACTTTCACGCTCCACGCCCAGTGTGGGGCTACAGGAGAGAAGATATAAATTGGGCCGGGTCCTCTGGCAAGACGCGCAACGGACAGGTCTAACGCTGTTAACGGATCCCCAAAATGCAACCCGAAGCGGAAACCGCGTGATATAGGAGACACTTCTCCGGGTTTGACCTTTCTCAGTGATGTAAAATACGCCCCATGGTGTAACACTCACGAATACCTGTGACCACTACATCATCGAAACGGAGGTGAAAGGAAGACTACTAGGTACCAAAGGCAAGAAGGCTCCATTAGTGGAGTGGAAAACCTTCAGGGCAATCTGAAGCCAATAGAAAGCGTGGAAATCACAGGTATAGCAGAGCGGTCAACAGCGCTTCGTGCAAATGCTAAAGCAACCACAGAAGTGCCCGAAGAAGCAGGTCTGGAGGAGGCAGACTGCCGTCTTCTGCACTTATGGCAGGCCAAAATTGGATTGAAGAAAAGCTAAAGCAATAAAGATAGAATAGGACCGTACACAGAAGACTGGCCCGACTCATTAATGAAATAGAGGAATATGCACTTCAGCTATGTATACAAAATTTTTACGATGGGACGCAGACGAAACTCCTTAAAGAAATACAGGCACGCTATGTGGAAACTCTTGTCCCTGAAGCACTCCCAGACTACCACGGACTTGGATAGACTCATGAAGACACAGAAGTCAGGGCTAAAATTGTCCGCCTTAAAACAGTCAGTAGCGGGGCCAGATGGAGTGAACAAGGTGTTGCGAAATCTAGACGACGACTCAATCGCTGCCCTAGCAAGATACATGCAAGATTGCTGGAAACGAGGACGACTTCCGACCATATCGAAGACAGCGCAGATCGTTATGATCCCCACGCCCGGCAAAAAGTTACAAATTGAAAATCTAAGAACAATTTCTATGCATCGTGCGTGGGGAAACTCGTAATACGTTATCCAGATAAAACTGAACAGATAAACGGAAGACAATGGACTCTACCCAAACTCTATGATTGGCTTCAGACCTGGTCTCTCGACCAAGGACATTATGCTGCAATTCCAACACCAGATCATCGAAGCTAATACTAAAGACACGCGAGTTATCCTGGGCCCGGACTTAGCAAAGGCCTTCGATAACGTCAAACACAAAGCAATACTAGAAAATCTACAAGATCTCGGCGTAGGTGAAAAAAAACTTACAACCACAATAGACGTTCGCTCAAACCGAGAAGAAGCGATCGAAATGGGAGAACACAAGTCGGACAAAATTACGCTGGCCATGACAGGAACACCTCAGAGATCAGTCCTTTCATCTCTGTTCTTCAATGTTGCACCCATCAAGCTTCCATCAAAGCTAGAAGAAATTGGGGGCTAAATAACAGCATGTACGCGGATGACAGACATCGCACTCTGGACCGCGGGAGGTAGTGATGGATAAATTGAACGCGCCCTCCAGGCAGCTGTGAAAACGGTTGAAAAATGCGTAACCAGGCCTGAAATGCTCTAACGAAAAATGGGTGATGCTAATGTACCAGCCACCGCGCAGCAGATTGGACAAGATATAACCGAGAATCTAAATAAAGGCAGACGAAGTAAACATTACTATTGTGTACAAGGTTATGATCCTAGGTACGTGGCCACAGGAAAATGGTATTCACGAAGAAGCTATACGGAAATTCGAAGTATTCGCTCAACAAAGAGCATCGCTAATCGCAAGTCGGGCATGACAGAAGCCAACCTCCTAAGGCTTGTACAGGCGTTTGTCATCAGCAGGATCGTCTACACTGTCCCGTACTTACGCCTTGCCAACTGCGAGAAGGCTAAGATTGAAGCAATCATCAGGTAGATCATAAAAACAGCCTTCCTCTCCCCATTAGCACGTCAATGAACTGGCTAATGAAGCTGAGGTTTCACAATACGCTGGCAGAAGCGATGGAGGCCACCCAAATTTCCCAACACGAAAGATTGGCAAAGAAGCGAACGCGAAGAAGCATACTACTAAGACTAGGCGTTTGATATGAAAGCCGAGGGAACCAGAAGACGGATGTCCCGATGGAACACGGAAGAGACTAAAAATCGCCCCCCCCCCCCACCCCCCGGCATGAAACACGCATCCAGAGTATCACTAGGAAAAAAGGAAGAAAGGGGGCGAAAACACTGCAGAATTAAGATATATGAAGCAAGACATGACGTGGCCTATGTGGACGCTGCCGAGTATGAGGGCAGGCATGCTATGGTTTCGTTAGTGACCGATGACGAACAAAATCTACGAATAAGCGCCTCGGTCAGAATTAGCTTAGATGATATGGCTGAGGAGGTGGCCATTACCCTTGAGATAGCAGGAACAACGGCAGGTACAATTAATTATAAGTGATTCGAAAACAAGCAATATGCAATTTTGTTAAAAGAAGGGTCTCTCCAAAGGAAAAGAAGGTAATGAAAACATGCCACGATGACAGAATAGTCAGGTTAATATGGGCACCAGCTCACTCCCAGCTTCAGGGAAATGGAAACTCATTAGCTTGCCGCTGACTATTCTTCCGTGTTGGTTTTGACCCTCGGTATACTCCGAGCAGGGACAGGCTAGTCAGCTATACGGATATTACTGAGAATTATCATCCAAACAGGGTAGAATGCCCACCGGTAGATACGACACTAAACAAAGTCCAAGAAAACATCTGGAGGTGCTTACAAACAGGGCGTTTTCTGAATTCAGTGGCACCCGGACCAATTCTCAGATAGGTGCAAGCTATGTCAAGATAAGACAGATATTGTACATATTGTATAGACATGTCGAGAAATCAACTGTAAATCAAGAGACAAAACAGAAGCCTTTTGGGACACTCTACTGATGAGCTCACACCGTGACAGTCAGCTAGGTTTAGTTCGACTGGCCGAACACGTCGTCCGGGAACCAAGGACTCCAAGCTGCCCTGCAGGCGAACAAGTGGACGCCTATCCTGTATCTGTTGGAGATTAGTTTTTACCACCAACACCCCAAAGTAAAGACGCTTCACACTTAGCCCAACTTTCATGTCCGTCTCTCATTGCCAGATCGGCAAGGAAAGCTTTGCGAAACAGTGCTTTCGCGCATGGCGGAGTTAAACCTGGCTAATTTTGCTGGATGGCTCGTTCGGCCGAAAAAATGTCGCTGCCTTGACCTGACATCGCGCCAACAGTCGCTAAAAGTGTCGGACCAAAAGGCACGCTGTCGGGTCAACACTTTGGCAGACCATGTTCGAGGTTTTTTTGCTCGTTTCGCGGACCACCAGCACAGTCAGTCAGTCAGGCGTAAAAAGGTAAGTGCTTTCAAGGAATAATTGACATTCATCTACGTAAATAGCTTGCGGTTCAGGTGTACACTTGATCTGTGTACACCTGAACCGCACCGTAAGGGAAAGGAGGAAGTTGGGAATGAAAGTGGAAAGGAAGAAAGAGGAGCCGTAGTGGTGGGCTACGGAGTAATTTCGACCACCTGTGATTCCTGTGGATTGATTGATTGACTTAGAGTAAGGGAAAGGCGCGGTAACTGTCTCACATGTTTTCTGTGGACACCTGGAGAGAAAGTGGAAAGAAAGAAAGAGGAACCGTAGTGGAGGGCTACGAATTTAGACCACCTGAGTCGAAGGTGGTCGAAATTACTTGGATATCTAACGGGGATCTAGGGGGATCGCCGGGAATCTACGGAAACGGGGATCTACGGAAATTACGGGGATCTTTAACGTGCCGTGACATCGCACAGCACACGGACACCTCTTCGTTTCGCCTCCATCAAAACGCAGCCGCCGAGGTAGGGTTCGAACCCTGGTGCTCCGGCACAGTAGTCGGGCGTCTTACCACTGCACCACCCCGGCGGGGCATTCTGCGGACTGATTGATTTATAGGAAGGAAAAGGCGCGGTAACTGCCTCACTTGTTTTCTGTGGACACCTCAACCGCGCCGTAAGGGAAGGGAGGAAGGTGGGAGTGAAAATGGAAAGAGAGAAAGAGGAACCGTAGTGGAGGGCTACGGAGGAGGAGGAGGAGGAAAAAACTTTATTAAACGAGCGAGTTTGGACCCTTCAAGGGCCCAGGGCCACCGCACGGCCCTCACATTACGCGCATGTGTCCAGGCCACGTAGGGCCATGGCACTGGCACCCCGGTCCACACAGCGAAGTTGTATGTCCAGGTCCTGCGACGTAAGGAGGGCCTCCCATTCCTCCCATGATCCGATGGCGGGCTGTCCCTGCGGGGGAGGATCGGCAGGGCAGCCGAAAAGAATGTGGTCCAAGGTGGCGTGCAACTTTCCACAGAGAGTGCACTCAGAGGAAACGGGTCGGTAGTAGGATAGGCGTTGAGGGGTGAGAAGCGTTCGGGTTTGAAGACGCCTCCAGAGTATTTGTTGGGAATGAGACAGCTGGGGGTGGGGAGGGGGGTAGAGCCGACGGGAAAGGCGTGCTTGCTGTGTGAGCTCAGAAAATGTGCCCGCTCCCTCGAGAAATCCCGGCATGGGTCGCCATTTGCCCGGCTAATAAGTCCTCGGCCTATGTTATCGGCGGCCTCATTTCCGGGATTGCCAGAGTGAGTCGGCACCCATATAAGCTCAATACGCCTGTCAGAATTCAGGGTGCACATTCTCAATATTTGCCACGCGGGAGGATGGACGCGTCCGCGGGCAAAGTTAAGTATGGCTGTTTTGGAGTCGCTAAGTATGTAAGCCGCATCTGTTTGGGCGATTGCTAAGGCTATAGCCACTTCCTCTGCTTCTTCCGAGTTACAGGGAGGGTCTATGAAGTGAGTGAGTGGGGGGGCTGCTGGATTGTAGGCCACAGCTACCGAACGGTCTGAACCACATGCGGCGTCCACCCAGCGGACATCCTCTGCAGTCCCATAGTGTTTATGGAGAGCTTTGGCTCGCGCGACGCGGCGGGATTGATGGTGTTCTGGGTGGACGTTCTTAAGGCTACGGAGTAATTTCGACCACCTGGGGATTTTTAACGTGCGCTGACATCGCACAGCACACGGACGCCTCTTCGTTTCGCATCCATCGAAACGCAGCCGCCGAAGTCGGGATCGAACCCGGGTACTCCGGCACAGTAGTCGGGCGTCTTACCACTGCACCACACGTGAATAGAGCTGTAAGGGAAGAGAGAAGGGAGAAAGTGATAGCAAAAAGATAGAAAGGGGTGCCGTAGTGGAAGGCTTCGGAGCAATTTGAATCACCATTGGTTTGCGGACAGGGCGGACGCATCCACTTCGGCTCCCGACAAAAGAGCCTGTTGCGGTGCCAACTTCCATCGGACCACCTTCAAATTACCAAGCGAAGATCGGAAGATGACAGAAGTCTGACAGTACCAACTTTTTGGTGAGCGGACCGCCGATTTTTCGATTATCGAAGCAATTTCATCGACTACGCCCGCGTTAGGCTTAGCGCGGCAGCGGAGAAGCGAGTGGGACCGAGAGCGCCCTGCGGCTGGCGGCAGCCACCGCGGGGGCGAGGGTCTAGACAAAGGAGGTCCATCCGGGCCAACATTTCGATCGAGAATGGACGGCACCCAAGGCCAAGATCTATCGATGGACACCACACTGAGCCCGAACCTGCCTCCACCCGACGGGGAAACAGGCGGAACGCCGGCTGCCAACACCAGCGAGACCACCGATACGAATCCCACGGAAAGCACCTTTCAAGACGAGTGGAAGACCGTAGTTTCGAGACTATGGCAGAAAAAAGCGCGGGAGCGACAGGCCAAGATTACCGAGAATACGACAGCAAACAAGTGGGCGAGACGGCGACGACGGCGCCACCAGCCAAGATTGCCGCTGCGGCGAATGAATTCAAGATGGCGAGAGGCGCGGAGAGCAGCCGGGGAGGCTGCGGAGGCAGCGCCACCATGCAAGATTCTAGCCAACGCCACGGCATAGCTGACGCGCCTGTTCCGAGAGGACGTCGGCCCGGCGCGGAGGAGGGAGCGCGAAATTCGAACCGTTTTAAAGGCGGAGAGACGGAGTGGCGACTCAGGCGCGCGAAACCACTGCCGATGAATGACGCTAAGGTGATCTTCAGACCCCATCAGGGTCTGGTGGTGAAGAACTTGACAACACCCCAAGCAGCCAAGGCTATAGCGCAAGCCTGCGGAGATCCACAGAAGTTTCGTCTGAAAGAGTTGTTGGTCCGCCTCTGACCAGGATCCAACATCATTGTCACCAGCACCCCAGACATAAAGATGGCGGAGCGCATGATGAGCCTCCGAAGCTTGAATTTCGAGGGAAAAGACCATCCGGTCAACGCTAATAGACAGCTAATAGGCAGACATGAATTAACAACGGA
This sequence comes from Amblyomma maculatum, assembly GCA_023969395.1. Classification (NCBI taxonomy): domain Eukaryota; kingdom Metazoa; phylum Arthropoda; class Arachnida; order Ixodida; family Ixodidae; genus Amblyomma; species Amblyomma maculatum. Next base: position 27,519 of record JAJIZL010028960.1, read on the forward strand.
CCCGAGAGTGCCCACGAGAACGGGCAACAGTGTGAGCAAGGACACTACCCCGGACCTTACGGTGGTCAAGAATGCGGCGATGTTGAGTGGATAAACACGCTTAACGATCTGGGCAGTGATCACTATATAGTGAACACGACCATCAGCACCTACAAGATCAGGCGTCAGGTTGGCGCAGCCAGGATTACCAACTGGCACAAGTTCAGAGAAGCGCAGGAGGAGGACCAAGGCGAGATTGAGGATCTTGATAGCTGGTGCGGGGCGCTGCGGAAAAACAAGCAGAGATTTACGCAAGAACTGACACGCACAAATGAGACACCAGAAATAGACGCCCATCTACTCCACCTCTGGAAAGCGAGAAGGGGACTGTTAAGCAGATGGAAGAAACAGAGGCACAATCTAAAAAGATCGTGGAGATCACAAAGAAGGCGGCGGAGTACGCTGAACAACTGACGAGGGCCAACTGGGCAAATTCTGCGACTCTCTGCAGGGGACGCTAGGCACTTCCAAGACATGGCGAATCCTAAAAGCCATCATGGACCCCACCAAGACCAAGCGAGAGGGGCAGAAGTCGCTGGAGCGGTTGCTACACACATTCCCAGGCACGAATGAAGATGTGATCAAGGCCGTCCACGACAAATGCTACGGAGTAGAGCTAGAGGATCCATATTCATACGCAGAATATTACAAAGGAGACCCAAATCCGGAAATGGACGAGCCGATCACGGAGGAAGAAATCCGGACGACAATAGCAAGTGCCACTCGAAACACAGCGGCTGGTGACGACAAGATCACTAATGGCATAATTCGGAACATGAGCAACAGTAATAACAAGGCACTGGCGCATTTCATGAACAAGCACTGGGAAGCAGGAACGGTGCCAGCGCAGTGGAAACACTCGGTGGTCGTCATGATCCAGAAACCCGGGAAAAAATTGGCAATAAAGAATTTGCGGCCCATTTCTTTATCTTCGTGCCTGGGAAAGATTTTCGAGAGGGGTGTCAATAATAGACTGCAAAATTACTTAGAGGATAGCGCTCAGATGCCGGACACAATGTTTGGCTTCAGAGAAAAGCTATCAGCCCAAAGAAGAGGTCTTGACGGGTATCCCACGCTCGGCAGAACACGTGGTTTTGGCAGTGGACATTAAAGGTGCATTTGATAATCTTAGCCACAAGGCGATCTTAGATGGTCTGGCAGACACGAATTGTGGAACCAGAGCCTACGAGTACGTTAGGAGCTTTCTGAGTAACCGGACGGCTGAAATTATCTAAGGTAGCGCACCAAATCCTTACTTCCACAAGCGAGCCAACAAAACAATACACTCAAACACTAGTGTGGATTCCGGGGCATGCAGGGATCACGGGGAATTTGTACGCAGACAGGGTAGCCCGAGGACATGCAACCTACCGTGCGCCCAACAGTCTCGCGGCAGAGGACCTGATTCCCCTTGACCCTGACTACACCACAATACTACAACACAACAGAGGCTTGCGGAACGTATATCCGGAGCCGCATAAACAGCTCGGTAACGAGGAGGCCATAGTTCTGAGGCGGCTACAAATGGGCACCTTCATTAATTTACACATATTACACATGATGCATCGCACGACATTCAGAGACGAGTACCCGTGGTGCGGGAAGAACCCTGCCCTGTACCACATAACATGGGAATGCAGCTCACATCAACTATAAAAACTGAAAACCCAAATGAAAAACAGTGGGAGGCTTTGCTGGCCAGCTCTGACCCGGAGGCTCAGCTCTACCTGGTCACAAGAGCTCGCAAACTGGCGAAAGCCAGTGGTGCCCTGGACTAGGGGGCGCCAACCGCTCGTCAGCCTCGGCTGAAGAGGCGAAGAAAAAGATGCCCGAGCAGTTAATAAAGTTCACTCACTCACTCACTCGGAGCAATTTCGACCCCCTAGCGATCTTTAATGTGCACTGACATCGCACAGCAGAAAATAAATTTTGCTGTGCGATATCAGTGCGTGTTTGTGGACAGATTTTTGGCAATTCACAAAGCTTCTGCGGAACCTTTCTAGTGGCCCTGAGTTTTGTTGTGCATGCCTTTGTTATGTATGCGTGAATTTTAATGTGATGAAGCCCGTTCCATGCTGGCTGATCAAGACAGTGTCTTATGTAAATAGCGTTATGGGTGATTTTTGTTGATTTTGTTTTGGAGAAATAGAATGTGTAAAAGCCAGCCCAGTCGGAAAAAACTACAGAAACTTTTCTGGTGTTACGACAGAATTTCTGTGCGGTTTTTGACGGGAAACCTCATGTGACAATAGAACATTCTGTAGTAACATCAGAAATTTCTGCAGTTACAACAGAAAAGTGCTACAGAACTACAGACAACAGAAATATACTACGGAAGCACTACAGAACTACAGAACAATCTGATTGTTATGACAGAACAACAGGATATTTTATCGTATTTTTGACACAGTTCCGTAGTTTTTTAAAAAACGCATCGCACAGCACATGAACGCCTCTCCGTTTCGCCTGCATCGAAATGCAGCGACCGGCGGTCAGGTTCGAACTCGGGTACTCCGGCACAGTAGTCGGACGTAGCATACTTCGTCACAATTGTAATGCGAAAGGATTACATGACGTACGACTGCTTGATATTACGGTTGGCAGAAACTGCCACCTCGGGCGTTTCCATTGATATGGAAAGGTGATATCAGAATTTCCCTGTGCAGACCCTTACATCCACGTTACCCCTAGGCCACGAGGGCATGTTCATATGGCTTGGTCAAAAGGGGGGCTTAAATAAATGTGGACTGGTGGCCTACGCTATAGCGTTAGGTAACTAAAGGCGGAGCCTGTTTCCCCTACAATGTTTTTCTTCAAAGCACTCAATAACTTTTACCTGCTGGTTGCCTTGATTTGTGCGCTCCGATGTGGGAAGGGTTGGTAAGCTTCCTGTACATCTGTCTCCAATGCTAGCGCTCCCGACTCGTACGGATCGTACCCCACAACGCTTCCCGGCGTTTTAAGAATAGTGCTTCTTTGTACAAAGATTTCATACTTTAAGACTTAGTTTCATGGTCGTTTTGCATCTAGTGACGAAATCATAGGCGCAATGTGAAATAAGCAAACTACATTGAAAACATTTGGTCGCATATGCACCTAGGGACGCTAAGCTTCGCACTACCAGTCGGCACAGCTAGCCTGCAGACAGCAGCGGCACCGCTACTTGCTCACGTCATAGATCGGTGCTGATCATTAAAGCGTTCTTTAGCGGGCTCACCGACACTGCGAGGTAGTTGGCATCATCGGATGTAGCGTCCTTTTCAATGCTCTCTTCGACGGTGAACTTGGAGGATGTTGTGGTTTCCGCATGAGCCACTTCGGGTTTTTTCTTCTTCGACGCCAAAGACGAAGCCTGGGATCGATAGCGTGAGGGGTATAATTAAGCTAGTCGTGGTATTCGTGCGCAGCGGGATAATCGCAAGACGAAAACACTGGCGATCAAATTTCTGACGTGAAAAATTCTGTGTTCGAGGTAGTGGTTTCAAAATTAGAAACACTGAACAAAACACGGGAAATCAGTTTCAAAGACCTAAAATAATTCTGCAGTTTTACCGAGTTTTAAAACGTTTTATACTGAACAAATATGATGGTAACCTAAAATTTTCGACCAGCAACAAAATGTCTATAAAAGAACTTTCAGGCAGGTATAACCAATGTTTATAGATGTTATAAACTCTTTTTTGGAGGCACTGATGTGCAGCTGTATTCCTGCCATTCAAGAAGCGGTAGGGCTAGAACCCTGATGGCTGCCGTCGAGTAATCTGATTCCCCATCCTCCCTACATTAACTGATAACAATGAAGGTTTAACGTCACTAAAATACCAGGTGTTGCAAGAAGGCAAACGCATCCATATCGACTGCCTACAAATCAAACCGACCGCGGAGAGTACCGAATATTTATGTTCCAAAACGCACCGAAATTCACAGATCCAGTATCAAACGCATGCTTGCTTCGATCGAACGCACAGGCCGCGCAATGCAGTGGTAACGATTTTTCACCCCATTCCTCATCAGGGTCACGGCTGTTATTCCATTTTCTATACCTCTGCAAGGCGACATCAGTGCAGCATTGAGCATCGGACAGCAAGATAACACTCAGGTAGGTGATAGAGACAATTTACCCACTATTATTACTTCCTAATTCGAAATTTGAGCGCAGCTCATCAGCTGTTTCACATTTTTGATAGACTGAGGCAAACATTTTGAGGAAGACATGTATGTAGAATTACAAACAACTTTTTTAAAATTTTCACACATATTCTTTCAAGAAACATTCCCCTAACAGTTCTTGACTGCCATGAAGGAAGCTTGGTGGTCGTACGAAGCCTTCCACTAAGGTACCTCTCTCTTTTTTCCCTGCCACCTTTCTCCTTCTCTCTACAGCTCGGTATGGTGTCCGCGCAGAATTGTGACAGATACTGCACCTTTTTTTATGTCAACCAATTTTAGACGCCGCTAATGCCTGCTGTACTGCGTCTATATTATAATATGTATATATATATATATATATATATATATATATATAAAGGAGTAGTATCTGTCACACTTGTGATGGGGCTGGGACAGGTCGGTCACCGCCTCTTGCGGCGGGGGCTAGCCTGCCACCGAATGTTTATCTGTTGTAGGCCGTCATTGCACCCACCACCGCTTCGTTGGTGGCCGGCGGCTGTTGTTGCGGCGCGCGTCTTTCTTTCCCTCTTCCTTTTCTTTCTTCCCCATTTTCTCTTCTGTCTGCACGAGGCAGCAGAGGTGGCTCAGCTACAGAGCCAGTAGCAGGCCTCCATTCGATCCCGCATCCCTGAGAACAGTAGTCGAGCGCTGTAACCACTGCGCCACCCCGGCGAGGCAGTGACAGAAAACGTGTGCGCAAACTTCAGACAACAGTCTAAAAATTTTGAATAAATGCGAACCTGCACTATTCAACAAGTACATCGACTCGGATAGGTGATGTCTGATGCCCTTTTCAGAGATATCGAATATTCGTAACCAGCACTGAAGTGCAAACACCTGTTTCAAATTGGGTGAGTTACCATAAGAACGCGAAAGAAAAAAAATTCATATTCATATTGCATACGAATATTCGTAAGCAGCATTGTATTGCAAACATATGAGCCTCCATTTCAAAAAGCATTGAATGACCATAACAATGTGATGGGATAAACTGGCTCTTAAAGGGGTATTCACTCGCATATGTACTTACATAGCAAGCTAAATAGGACCGCTGAAAGCCAAGCTTTAAAGGGCCCCTGAAACGCCATTTAAGGCCGTATTTTGATGCTACATGTGTTTAGAGGTGGTCTTAGTGAGCATCGAGATCACATTCAAAAAGCTCTGCGTGTTAGCTGTAATTTACAAATAATTTTAGAAAATTGCCGCTCGCAGCCGATTTGGGCGACACACCACCGTGCGTTTTCAGCCGCCCAGCCCATGCGACGTCATTGGGGTTAGCGTTATCATTGGCCATGGCCATATGACGTCACGTGTAATTTTTGCAATTATAGATTTTAAAATTAGCACTATTCTTCCTGAAAGAAGTATTTTATTCGTTAGTTATTATTGTACATTAAAGAAAGGTAAGAATTCTGCGCGCATCTTGATAGAAGCGGAACACTTCCGGCCGAGAGAGATCCGTCTGCTCGCAAAAGCACGTGTTGCCCGGTTGTCAGTCTTGAAATCTCGCGATCTCAACTGCTGCTGCTTTTTTTCTGATCTGCAATGGACCACCATTGCTGTGTAGTTGGCTGTAAAGCCGAGGACAGGAAAGATGTTATAATGCGACATCGTGTCCCTACAAAGCAAGGTGTCACGCGGGAAAGCTGGCTCCAACGCGTCGGGCTGTCATCGTCGGACAAGCGCCAGGAGCTCAGAGTTTGTGGCCGCCACTTTTCCCGTGACGCATACCAGTATAATCCCAGTTTGGCGCAGCAAACTGGCCTCAACATGAGACGTCAACGCCTCAAGTCCGACGCTTTGCCGACGCAGTTTCTCCCTGGAATGGTAAGTTTTCTGGGTTGCGAGTTATTGTGGAAACACGCGTAGCATGGCTCGGAGTCTCGCATGGAAGTGCATGAAGCCTAGCGCAAGTTTTGCAGGCGCAGATTCCTTGCGCGCAAATCGCTCTTGCGAGAGGACCACTACAAGTTAAGGCGCTGAAAATGTATGAAAGGGAGCTCTCGCCCTGCGGCGCGCGGATAAGGAAAAAAAAAAAAAAAGATAAGGCGATCTGCGCACATGAATTAACATACACTAACGTGTACGCGATCACAACAATCGCAGTATAATTTGCCTGGGTGGTGCAGTGGGTTAGGGTGGTCGACTGCTGTGCCCAAGGCACAGCGGCCGCTTTTCGACGGAAGCGCAAGCAAGGTGCCCGCGTACCGGTGCGGACAAAAGTAAACGGAGCACGCTTTTTCTTCATTTTTCACTCGGTGCATATTTGAAACTGGTAGTCGTGGGATGCGTGGACCGGTAGTAGACGCAAGTGCCCTTTCACGGACAAATATTTCCTGATCTCCAGTGAGGAAGGCAATTTGACTGAAAAAGCCTAGCTGCTCGGTTTACTTACGTCCGCACCTGTACATGTGCTGTGCGATGTCACTCAGTGCTGTGCGGCGCCTCGTCTGAGTCGAATTTGGGGCGTTGAACCCCATAAACCAAGCCTGACTTGTAATAAAAAAATACCAGCGCACTAATAATACAGATCAACTGCATCCCCCCATCCCCCACCCCCCATCCACCTAAAGATATGCTTATTTTACAGTGCGTTTAGTCTGCTCTTGATCTTTGCCTTTTAACACCTGTATATGCATGTCTTTCTCATTCATGAAGCGGAAAATTGAAGGGGAAATTGGCTCGTTATGATACAATTAATGAAAGGAGCCAACAGTCGAGTCCAAGGTAAATGTAGGTTTTTTTTTAATACTTTTGTGGTGATATTGATCAGAATTAGTCCTGTAACGATTTTAGGCAGAAAGATGATTAAATACCAAGTGGAAGGAAAAATAACATGTGGTATATAGATAAAAAAAAAAAGAAGGTATCCCCTATGACCTTGCACTT
>JAJIZL010028960.1:38556-61459 GCA_023969395.1 Amblyomma maculatum
CTTGTCGTCCCCACTCCCTGTACGGCCGCCGCTACCGGCCAACTCTGCGATTACGATACTTCATTAGATAAGAAGGCTGTGAGAATCCGTTTTGCTACAGACTGTCGGTTAATTGAATATTCTTTTTGGCTTTGTTTAAACCTTGACCTGGCTTAGTATTTTACGCTGTGTTTTTGTGTAACTCTCGCCCTTACTTACTATCTCTGGAATACTTGCTTTGTTATTTTATAGTCTTCTTTATCGCAGCGTTTGTTCATTGTCGGTTTTTTTCTCTTGTCATTTATTGAGTCGTTTTTTATTACTATCATGTCCTGGTGTTTTATTAATTTTTTTATGCAGTGTAATTTGGACTACTACCTATATATGTTCCCACTGTGTGTTAAAAAGTGACGCATAAATTTATTCCTTGATCACACACCAACACACGCACTTCACTGGTTGACCGGCCTAACTTTTAACTGTGTTCTCAAACCTCATAGAGGGACGACGGGTAACCGTAAAGTGGATCCCGCACCTCTGTTAATCGTTAAGGCGGGGTCTGTGACAATATAAAACAGACCAAAACTGCAGGAAAGGTAATACATATGCTAAAAAATTGCAAAAATTACAAATAGGTCAATGAGCTGCAATGATTCATGGGATTTGCCAACTTTGAGAAAAATTTGTGGCACAACCTGCATACTCTAGTGCAGTGAAAAAAACTGCTCCCCCCCCCCCCCCACCCCTCCAAAAGAAATTGCACGAGTGCACTCAATTCTGCTTAGGTGCAGTAATGTGAAACCACTGCGAATTATGTCACACTGCTTAAATTGGTCCGACACTACGCTAGCAAACCTCGGCCGCACTCGTCCAGATGGTGTACGTGTATGCCATATTTACCCAGGTTAAATGAAGGAGTGGTGCAGATGGTACTTCATGAAGATCACAATGTTTGCCGCACAGCTGAACAGTATGTTGTAGTTTGAACTTGATGAAGAGAAGGATGCTTACTGCACAGCATGAGAATGTGTTGCAAAGTGCATTGCTCGTACCGTAGACTGGGAAGCCTCAGCCCACATAACCAAAGTAGAAGCCAGTGGAGGCCGCTTGGAACCGTCAAAGCCGACGGCCCACCATCACACACCCACGTAACTGGTCGGAATGCTCTGCCCCAAGGCAGATGACCTCTTCCCCTTGGATAAGTGCTCCCTTCTTCTCTCCTTGCAAATTTCATTGTGGTCTTTTTCTGCAAAGCTGTAAATTCTTCAGTTCTGCTCCTTCTATCTGGTGCTCTGTTCTATACTGCCTTTCGTTTTCCTTTGACTATCCTGCACAGATGAATAAAATGTAAACACCAACACTGGAAAAAGCGACCATGAAAAGAAGCCACAGAAGAGGAGATATGCAGATAGAAAAGCGACAGTAAAAACTAGAAACATATTCACAGATCTCAAGGAAGCAAGATAACAAGCCAAGCTGTCAACAAAGTTCAGGCCCCAGAAATTGCAAGAGAACAAGTTAAAAACATCCTTATCAACAGTGCCAAATGAATGAATTATGAAAGAAGCTCCTCGCTCTATAAAATGCCAGAGGGATAAATATTAGAACAGGCAATGACAAGGTCTCCCAGCCCAACTAAGTGATTCCTGCGGTACAGGCTACAAAATGAGAAGCAGTGGCTACCTTAGCTGGCAGAATTTGTGTACATATATTCACTGTGAAAGGAGAGCGATGTAATGCACAGTTAGATACAGCTGATAATCAAGAAATAGGGAATTATGTCCAGGCATGACAGCTGGTGATAGCCGAGACAGCTAAAATAAGGCTTTTAGAGCATTCGCTCTACTTCTGCCGTGCACAAACCTCAAAGTGAATGCAATGTTGACTTTGAACTCTCACGCTGTGCAGCAAACAATGTCATCTTTATAGCTTAGACATGAGAGCACTATGCTATTGCCACAACCTATCACACCTCGTAGTAAAACTACAACACACTCTCCTCTGTACAGTAAACATCGCCTCCATCAATTTCTAATTGCAAGACATTTTCGTGCGCTACAATGATCATCGTCTTAATGTTTCATCTACTCCTTCTCCTTCATGAAACTTACGGAAATACACCATGCACATACGCCACCTCACTATAGACGGAGGTTGCAACCGTGCCAGACAGCCTGCCGAGACCATTGAACAAAGAGAAGCCAGACTAGCCCATTGCCAAAAAGCTGAGCAAGAGTGCAAGCGAGCCAAGATCGAAGTGGCAGCAGCAGCTGTGACTGCGGCCAATGGCTAACGCTCATGAAATTTGGTTCAAGGACGGTTGAACCTGCACAACGTTTTGAAAATATGCAGTGCTGCCCCTACACTTTGGCAAACACACCTGAAAGGGACCAGCTATTACTGCAGCTTGGAGATAAGAAATGTAACACTCTGCAAGCGTATTAGACTGTAAATAAATTCAAATTAATAATTCAGATCAGCAAATGCAGGAACAAGAGTTGTGGTTTGATCTGTGCTTCACCTGTATTACTCCACTGCTGGAATGGATGTATTCTGCGATCTGTTGTCATGTATTCACGGCTAGGAGTATCAATAAACAAACCTTCAAGCACTCATTTCATTGTGTCAGTATTGAGCACTCACACACTCGGTATCATTCAAAACACAGAATGCTTGTGCTGCCTCGGCATAAGCATTCTGTGTTTCGATTTTAATTTCTTTTTTTCTATAAAATTCCATTCCAAATAAATGAATGTTTACGGTAGATGCTTAGAAGCATGTGCTCAAGCAGACTTGGCGATGCTCGGCATTGTCCTCCATTCTGGATTGTTTTTGGATGTGTATTTTTTTTTACTAGGATTTGAATTTTCTTCCCAGGCTTTATTTTTCACTAACAGTTCTACACCTTTCTTGCTTAGATATCTACAAGTTCTGGCACTTTAGAGGAACGAGATGTCTGTTCTTAAACAGTGCCACAAAACAGACACTTGACGCAGTGCATAACTTGGCGTTCATAAAATAGCATTCTCTATTTTTCCACCTTAAAAATAAACGCACTTCCATGCACCACTCGAAGCAGTGCGCCTGCGCACGTGATAAAGTTTAGAATACAGCATGCAGTGAAGCGACAATCACCTGAGATTAAAGGGGAGGGTGCCTGAATCCCATGTAGCTCGCCGACGGAAATTCACGCCGAACCCGGCAAACGACGCAGGCTGGCAGGACCACCCTGTTGCCTTCGCCCAGCCTGCCCCAAATCCACTTGGTAAACAAGCGGTAGGCTATGAAGCGGTGCTGCCTGAAAATACCACGCTTTACAGTAAACGGATCATACACACACACAAAAAAAAAAATAATGCGAATCTGTCACCTGACGCTTCCGCACTACCTACTTGTTTACATCTCCGTCTCCATCGATGTTCGCTCCCTCCTCCTCTCGTGCAATGTGCACAGCCCGAAGGACTTCGGGCGTTAGGCACACGCTTTGGAACGCTGGGTGGATCGTAATGCAGCCGCCGTCCTGCTGGCACACCACCAGCACCTCCGGCATGCTGCGGCAGCACACATCTTCAGGTGTGGGCATGCTTTCGCAGCGGCCGCAGCGGCACCTGCGCATAAGTAAAATGTGAAAAGGCCGCGAAGCAAACACGAAATGGCATTTCGTGAAATAAGAAAGTTGTAATAACCTATGTGCAGTGGCGCGTGCGCCACGGAACGCACCATAGTAGGCCGTCGTCTCCGTTGCCAGCGGGTGGTTCAGAAGGGCCAGTCGATGGCGTGCTGCTGTCGTCGCTGTCTAGCGGATCACGAAACGGAGTATAATCATATGGATCAAAGTCCAGCTCGGCAGCGGCTTCACGCAGCCTCGCTTCGAGCTCGGGATCCATGAGATCCATGGCGACCGACACGCGAACCGCCGCTCCGCAAACACGAAGGGGAAAAAATCGGAGCACTACCGGAAGTAAACAAACCGAGAGTCGGTGGCGTCACTTCGTGACGCATTATGGGCGGGGCGTCGGCCCGGACATTTTCTTTTTTTTTGGCCGGTGCATCGGCGTGTATGAGTTGAGGGCTACAGTGACGGGAGAGGAGGAGCGTCATTTTTAATATGGAATATCTACGCTATTAAAGATGTTAGCCTAAAATTTTTTTGCGCTTTGCTGACTAGCGAAGGCACGCCGACCGCTCGTGCGCCTTTCTTAAGCACGGCTTCAAGCTTTTCATGGGCCCTTTAACAAGGCCAAAAATAAAGCAGTTAGCCTTCTGATCAAACAACGGATTGAGAAGTTATGTTCTGAACAATTTGCCGACACATTTCAGTGGACAGATTTCTGAAGACTTGCTGAGATGGTTCGGCAATAAGACTTGCATATTGCAACGCTCACGCCAAAATGGATTGCCAGCAGTATTGCGCTTCCTGCAAGAAGCTGTTCATACTTGCGTTGCCATCTTCCCTTACTGGCACACTGACCTCTGACTTTCGTCCGGCGGTCCCCGTGGCATCAGCATGGGGCCTCGCCGAAGCAGCAGCAGTACCTGCTTCGGCGGCACCGTGAGCCACGACTGGCAACTCGTTCCCCCCGAAGGAGTTCCATCTTCGGTCCACGGCGACTGCAACCACGCACGCCGCCGCGAAGATGGCCAGACCAGCTAGAAGCAGGGCATTGCGGCGCCACACGCTCTGCACTTGTTCACCGAGCGCTGAATGAGTGGAACTGTGGGGAAGCAGGTGCACCGACTCAGCGGCTACACAGGAGCCCGGGAAGGACTCAGCCTGCAGATAGGCAGCGAAGCAGCTGGACGAGACGCTAGGAAGTGTGGCCGTGTCCTCTCCTCCACTGTGCGCCTGGGTGGCGACGCCACTTTCGGGAGCAGAGCTGACGATCGACGGCATCGTGTCACCGTTCACGTTTGAGGTGACGTCAAAGGGAAGCACTGACGAGACGTGTCGTTCCCCTGCGGAGCCCATTGAAACCCTGCTTTCACTCATAGCCTGCGAGCTAGTTATGAAAAAGAGGTTCTGGAAACCAACGTGTTGCTTGGCTGGCGTGACTGCTTCGCGATGCGAACGTCTTCTTCTTGCAGAACAGCACGAGGTGCTCGGTGGCCTCGTGCGTGGTCACTACTTGCGTTTTTTTTTTTTTTTAATTTAAAATTTTGCAATGTGGTTTAAAGTGAGAGTGACGATGAGCAAAACCGGTCATGGAATGCATCATCCATTCTACGCCATCAGAGATCGTTTTCTTTATTTAGATAGAGTATCTAAATGTTCAAGTATGCAAAATTCTGACGTTATATTTTTTTTTACTGTAATATCAGCACCTCTCCAAGAACTTCAGCAGGCTATGTCTCGACATAACCTTATGGTGCTGTCACCCAGATACGTCTGTCCATCAGGCGGCCCTCCAGCATGCGCTGGATGTATTGACATTTCGCCTCCCTCCTTTGGGCCTAACTCTTTCGCATACAAAATCTTGTTTCATTCGAATTGTAAACAAAACTGGCTTACGGAAAGCTCCCAATATAAATTTTGTGATAGATAATACCCCAATTCCTCAGGTACAAACCGTTCGCATTCTTGGTCTTCTTCTACATTCCTCTGGGACTGGCACACCGTGGCTGACAGCCATCCGTAAGACCGCTCACGCTACTTTAGGTCTCATTCGTCGCATAGCTATGCGCTCTGGCGGCGCGCGTGCTCACACGGCCCGCCAGCTTGTTCGCTCTGTCCTCCAGCCACGTATAATATACCAGGCACAGTTTCAACGTCTCACCCGCAGACAGTGGGACTCCCTTGAGGCCATCAATCGTGAGGCTATGCGTGCAATAACGTACCTCCCCCGCCTAACACCCATACCAGTACTTCAGGAGTATGCTCAGCTAAATACGCTCACTGAACTCGTTGATCAGCGGGTGGCAAACAGAGCTCGCAAACAGTCTTTACAACTACATCATTTAAAGACACTACCTCCATGGTAGTACTGCCAGCTCACGGACAATCGCCCCACTGCTTCCCCGTCGGTATCATCCGCACATCTGCCTGAAGGGTGCATATTATATACCGATGCATCACATACTGCAGAGCGAGGAGTTACTGCCGTGTATAGTCCCTCTCATCCGCATCTCAACACTCACGTGACATATACCGCGGATACGTGCACCCCTCTGGCACTGGAACTCCAAGCAATTTACAATGCTATACATTCCCTTCCACCAGTTCCTACATTCAATGCAGTTCATCTTTACACAGACTCTCTCACTGCCCTTAAACAGCTTAAGGCCGTTCGACGCACATTCCAAATAACACAGTCCATACATTTGCTATGTTCAAAGTACCCATGTCCTATTCGCATACACTGGATTCGCGGCCATGCTCGCGATCCACATAACATACAAGCAGATGCTATGACGCATATAAACACATCAGACGATCCACCACCTTCCCCTCTTCCTCCAGATCCGTTCCTGTCCCACGTTTCCGATTCGCAAGTTCTGCGCCAGCGAACACGCGCTCTCATTCCTCCGTGTTCGCACCCTCTCCCCCGTAGTCTTACTCGGCAGGAGGAGGTGACAGTGCGCCGGATCCTGGCAGGGGCGGCTCTGACCCCATCTGTTCGACATCGATGGCGGGAAAAAGACCTACCAGTGACTGACAGGTGCCCTCACTGTGACACTCCACCTGACGTCTGCGATGTACGCCACTTGTTGTGGACGTGTCCATCAACAACGCACATCAGGCAACGGATAATCATGAAGGTGGGCCTGCGGTGGAATCGCGATAGTGATTATGACAAATGGACAATGGACAATCGCTATACTGCCAACCTTCTCGAATTTATAAGCACAACTGGACTGCACTCCTTCTTTTAACTTTCTATCTCCTGCATCCCATTCCCCCTTTCTCAACTTATGCCTTGTGGCAAACTCTTCGAAAAAAAAAAATGTCTCGACAGTAGGTAATTAATTAGCTTACATTATAGCTTTCCTTCCCTTGCCCAAGTGCCACTTCTTGTAATCGACTTGTTCTATAGGCCAGTGCTCTCACACGCGTCCATGAAAGCTGGCGAATGCACACCCCAGCAGGCAGCGTGGAATGTTTAAGACATTTTTTCAGCATTGTGCCGTCGTACGTCAACAAAAAGGTAAAGGAGCTGAACCCTTATATTTTTATTGATAATGACCCTAGTTACGAGGTATTTAATTACAGGTTTTGCGAGGTTACCCAGAGGTCCGGCCTTTATCGCGTTTATGTAACCGGCGTAAAGAAAAGCGGTATGCATTTTTTTTTTGTAGGAGAATTAAATTTTGAGCCAAGAGGAAACATTCGTAGATGGGGGTTTGTGCTGCGCAAATAGGCGATTTACGGCGTAGCACGTGGGTTGAAACGTGTGACGATGTACAAAATGGCAGACAGCGTCAGTGAGGCGTTGGCGCCAGAAGCCCGCCTTCTTTCCATACGATTTTTCAACATGGCGAGCATGTTTAAAGCGGTATTGAATAATAGTTGAGCATTCGCAAACAGGTGAGTGTGACGGTAGCCACCTTGTCTAGGCTAGGATGCTTTTCTTTGGTGCTCAGAGAGTACGGCCATCGGCTGTCGCGTAAACGCGTTCATTGCCAGGGAGAGTCGATGGCTCAGTGGTCAGACGAGGCAGATTTTTTATACGTGACGGATGCGATGTAGAGCGCTACGGATTATAGATGAGCTACGTTCCTGTGCGCAATAGTTACAGGCAGTTTGCGAATCAGCGATGTTAAATACTGAATATTGCCACATTTCCAACCGTTCTTGCGGCGCCGTCAAGCAGCTTGACAGCACTACAGGACATTTTGGATGCGCGCAAAGCAGCGAGCTCGAGAGGAGATAGTCACTGCAATGGCCCCGAGGACGGTTTCACAATGCTGGTTAATGCATTTCGAAGTTTTATTCAATCTTTATACGCTAAATTTAGCCAACCCCGACACGTTTAATGAGTCTCGATAGAAATGGTTGCATATGCAATCGTTGGTTATTTGTTGTCCAGTCGAGTGTGATAGGAACTTGACTTGTTCGACAGTAGGATCCTCCTCAGTAGCTCCGAAATTCCCTTGAGAGAAGAGGCTTGTATGCATTTCTCTGAGACATTAACTAGAAAACCGTCATGTGGCATAGCAGACGGCTGCTGTGTAAGCCTCACTTTAGTGTCTTTATTATTATTATGAACTGGTCTTGTCATTCATGGTTAGTATTTATTTTCATATTAGGCAACTCATCTGGGCAGCCATCAGGTACTTCAGGGTATTTACATTTGATGTGCCCACACTTAACGGCTCGCATCAGCTGGCATCAGTTTACTTCACACTTTAAGCTCGGGTGAGTTTTTATCAAAAGCAGCCCACATCGAAAAGAGGTTTCCGCTCGCAAAAATTACATATGCGAAGCACCTTTAACACCGCCTGCTCATGCCACGAATACTTTTATATTTTTATTCGTTTTTCAGGAAAAGCAAGGCGCAGTGTCTCACTTCACAGTAGACACCCACACATGTCAGGGGTACATATGCCATTGGTTCCAATCCTCATCGCATATACTAGCCTCCGGCTTCACTAAAGGATGCTACATGAAAGCAAAATGATGTGACATCCCGCTGAACACTGCATAAAGAATGATGGAGGTCTCAACAATTGTGACATGAAATCACGTAGATAATTTCTCCGACATGTGTTGAAATGACTGTGCACATACTTTGTGACTGCTCTCAGTTTTAGCGTGAGCGTACCTTCCTGGCTGCTACACGCCGCCAATAGGACTGTCTCCCTCTTACACAAGCTAAGATTCGGGGCCCTTGGGCGACACTTTCACCAGAAAGGAAAGCAGTGAAGGCGCTCCTTAAGTTTTTAAAGGATTCGGGTCGAGTTCTAGTGTTTACGTGCACGCTCTCTACCCCTTTTACTATATATCTCTGTACATATGACAGACCTTTTTCCTTGGCGCTTTCTTTCCTTTTTCTCCCTTTGTTCCCCTTCTCACGTGTAGGGTAGCCTATTGGGCATCGCCTAGTTAACTTCCCTGCCTTTCTATTCTATTTCTATATCTAGCAATGTCACACTGCGCACTTGTGCATACATTATATCTCATGCATGCAGTCTTGTTTTAGTGACAATACTTGGTGTGTAATGTCCTGAAGATCTTTATTGCAGCTGTACTAATCTTTGTCCTTTAATTTTGTGTACATTTTGTCGAAGTAGTATGACAGGCACATGGGTCAAACTAAGAATAAGTTATATGACCTCTATATTCTACACCAGTAATATTTTCAGACAGTGTACCAGAGATTGCACGCTACTACTACTACCAGTACAGCACATCTATTTTTCTTGTGCATTTTGCCCCTCATGGCTTCTGTGTGTTTACCAAAACATCTTTCACAACCGCAGAGATCTTGAGGCAGACCGTTCTCTGCAAAAACTTGGAAAAGCTTTTGCAGGGGCATACGTGCGTCATTATTGAGCCGAGCCTATCCTTTGAGTCCTCTCCTGCTCAAGCCTTATTGAGGGTCTACTGTGCTGCCTGACGAGGCGTACTTAATGCGCTATGATCAAAGTGAGGCAAGTTGTAGGGTGCGGCTTTGGCAAGGTGGCTGGCTGCTTTGACTTCGTGGGTTACCAGAAAAATCAGAGGTTCCATGTTCAAGCTTTGGGCCGGATTTACAAAGTTGGCGCCCTGCTTTCCGACCACCACACACGCCTGTATGGCAGCCAGGTGGGATTACTTCGGTATTGATCCGCCGGCACTAGATGAATATTTGGTGCCATGTTGAAATGAGTGTCAGCTATGTTGATTTGTAAAGGGCACGTTCAGACAGTGTTTGTACATAGTGCTTGTTTTAACCGTTTATTGACAACATACGAGAAAAAGATTTGGACACGCTACACCTGCCAGCTCTCATTGCGGGTGCTCATTTGTGTACAGGCGCATTTCTACCTGCTCAATCAATAGACTCTTAAGTTGTGCTTCTGTTACCTCGCACATACTCGCTGAAATACAGTATTAAGCTACGATACTATGTAAAAGACCACTCGACATAAACCCGCTAAGCCGTACGAGCATGTCTGCGTAGCTTAGGACTTGCATGTCTGGTTCGAGATCCTCGGATCACAGCAGCATTATCCGCCTGCCCGCAGTGGCGGCAGTTGCAACCAGAGTAGAGGCCAACGCTCCGTGTAGAACCACTTGTTTTGTATGCCTTTGTTCTCACAGCGCGGCGCTTTGCCTCCTTTGGCCCTTTCGACGCCAGCAGCGACTCTCAAACGTGCATACTGTTGTGCCGGTGGGGTTATCACACAGTAGCCCACCGTCAACAGGGTTGTGCCAAGGAGTTGGTTGCGTAGCGCTCGTCACCCGTTTCGTGAACGAGGGCTGTCAGCTCCCTGGGCGGTAGCAATGAATCCGAGTCGGCGCTGGTGAGATGAAGAAAAAGCGTTATACATTATTTACAGGCATTTACACAACGAGTTCAGCTCTGGGGCCGAAAGCTAACATAGCCATACGCGACTGTCCTCACGCAGCGACGGCCGGGGAGATTCCGCCGCGTCCGCTCTCTCATGGGGCGAACTGCTCCCGATGGACGCTAGTGACAAACTCACACTCGGAGTCTCGAACGGAACTACTTGAGTCTCCGTAACCCTAGAAACCGTTGACGCTCAATTGGTCCAATCCGACGGCAGCACTTTCGCAGTGCAAATAGGAAAGCTTGCTGCGCTCTTGCTTCAAATATGCCGCGGGGCGAGAAGGGGTCCAACTCCAGGGCCTCGGCGCCGAGCTGTCTGGATGCTCAGCTCATGTTCAAACACATCGCTTCTCTCCTCTTGGTACGGCTCGCCTCCAGTGCACCAGTGCTTTCCACAGAAGTATCCGGATTTTGTGAAGGAGGTGTTCGTCGGAGAAGTATGGCGTCCGGCTGAATTTTTGAGCGGCTTTGGCCGGGCACAACAGCACCTTAGCCATCAGAGAATGCGCCGGGAAGACGAGCTGCTCGCATGTGGCTCGGATGCCGGGCGCGCTCGTTCGCCAGGTTCCTCCAAGCTCACGTCCAGTGTCCGGGCGCCAGGTAGCCTCACGTACCTCGAGTTCCACTTGCCAGGTCAGGATCTCTGCCGACAGCCTTGTTGCCGGGGCACGTCCAGCAACTTCGCTCGGGTCGCTCCGATGCCCTTGCCTCTCGCCACTGGTAGTGGTAGACTGTTCTGCGGCTTGCAAAACCGACCGACAACAGGCAACACCCAATACAAGCACGTTCCATCGGTCGTCAAACACCAGACAAAGGCAAAATTTCAAATTCAATTAGCTAAATTGTTGTCCCCTTTTTGCTCCCACTACAACAAGAGGCAAGTGTATAGGATGCAGTACGCAAGGTTCAAACAACAATTTTGCACATTAACGATACATTAAATAGCAGGGAAAATTAATAATCAGTAATGGAAAAGAGTCTTCTTGGAATCACTTGGACCGTAAACCACAACTGAGGAAGCAAGAAGGTCATTCAATTTTTCCCGATCTGCCTACAGCATTACCGTTAGCGACGAAATGGTCGTCGAAGGTAGCTATGTCTCGAATGCATGATTCAACGCATCCGAGTTCGCAAGCGGCAGAACGCCTAGCAGTATTCGGGCGGTTTGGCTCTCCTCCCTTCGCTACAGCTTCGACTGTCCATTTCTCTATGAGACCTTTTTTTTCCATTTTGTGCGTGAAAGAACAGACTTGTACAAGTTGCGCGCTTTGTTGAATGATCTGTCTCGTTGCTGACGCTTTGCGTACCAATCGCGCATTTTCTCAGCACGGGTGCATTTGCGCCGCCGCTTCTTTTCCTTTTTTGAATTTTCTCACCTTTCGATGACAGTATTCTTTCATGCACCTGCCTTTCCGCTCGGTGGCAGCACTTGAATGCTTCCTTTCTAGCTTTTGATGGCAGCTCTCTTTCAAGCTGCCGGTAACCGGAGCTAGTATGGCGCCGGCATCGTCGGAGTGCGGCGCCACGCTTGCAGTGCGGCCAGCAGCGCATGACTCACTGCCAGTCGCGTCCGAACAAGGCTCGCTGGCGCCAGCCCCCGAGCTAGGCACATCCTCTGGAAGCTCGCCACTCAAGTTACCCTGATCTGTCGGTGTGCCGCATCGCTCAGCGCTAACCGGCGCACGATCAAGGTCGTCCGACAGCTGGGGCGCTTCGGATCGCATCAGGTCCATGTTCGCACTAGGGTTGTTGTTTGTTGCTCCTGTCTAGTCGTTCGCTGTCATGCTCGTTGTCGACTTTACAAGTGTGGCGCTCGACAGCGTTCGCGTCATGGGCCTGCCTTTGTTGTTCGACAATCGTGGGCTGTGCAGTTTCCATGAGCACCACTTCGTTTTTCCGCGAGTGATGATCTACGACAACGCTGATCTCGGAAAACGCCCATTTGTCGTCTCCCAGCCGGACTACATCTCCGCCACGCTTCACAACTTCTGCTCCTGAGTTGTCACGCGGTTCATTTACTGCCAGTTCTCCACTCTCGTTTCGTGGATTGTTTACAGCTACGTGGGGCAGCGTGCAGGACGGTGTCACTGCGGATTTCTCGCCGATGGAGCCGGCTCCAACAGTCTAAGCTGCCAGTGGCTCGACCAAGGTAATCCGAGACCCTTCTGTTCGAGACTCGATCGGCTCGCTGCTGCTATCGCGTTGCTCGGCCGCTTCCCCAAGCTGTGCCTCATTCTCTGGTGCAAGTACAATTTGCTCCGAGACTTCCTGACCGTCTAGCCATTCGGTTATAGCGGCTTTCTATTATACGCCAAATCCAAGAACGTTTTTGGTACAATTTTTCTCACGCCGATACCTGTCCCTAAGCTCCATTGGTGACAGCCGATGTCTTTTCAGTAAGGACTCTTTCAGGCAATCGTAGTTTTTCAAGTCACCGTCTAACACGCGCTTGATTTCTCGCGACGCCTCAGCGGAGAGAAGAGCTATCAATTTTTTTGCCCAAGTATCTTGCTCGAAGCGCTTACTTTTGCAGACACGCTCGAAATCTGCCAAATACTCTACCATATCCTCGGCGATGAGGAATGGTTGCAGATCCTCTCGCGGCTTCGAACTGTTACCTTGAATGGCAATTGAAGCTTCATTCCTTTCAACACTTCTTCCGTGTGCCGAAAGCTCGAACTGCATAAGCTTCTTTAAGCGGGAAAACCGCTTTTCGCGTTCTAACCTACGCTCATAGCGCTCATCGCGCTTTTGGAGTTCTAGCCTTTCACGCTCCTCGCGCTTTTGGAGTGCTAGCCTTTCGGCTTCCTCCTTCCTTATTCTCTCTTGAATATCATCCCAAGCCTCATTGGCTTCCTCAACCGTCACTTCCTCTGCCTGCATGATCTCAAGAATTTCCTTTTTTTCTTTTTGTTGAGCCCAAATCGATGCCCAACTCATCACACATTTGAAGTTCTCTGACCTTGTAACTCTTCATCACTTATACCGGCCTCTTGCTGTTTGCCTTTTTAAAACAGTGTGCTAGACGTTCGCTCTCTCGCTTCTAGCAAGAGACGCCCAAGCCTTTCTCACACTGATTCCCCTCTCCGCATCCCTTGGTTTTCAAAACACTTCCTGTAGGCTTGAAATACGCAAGGTTAACACAATGCAACGCTCAGCCGTTCTCTAAGCTACCCTGTGTGTCAGAGAAACAGAGCACGTTGTTGGGCTAGTCGGTCATACATACTTAAAAAAGGGAATTGCGCTAAAAAAGACACGGACGAGAAGAGGACATGGACGGGTGCAAACTCGCGACTGATTTCATTCAGAAAGAACACAAATATATATACCTTGAAGCTTATCCAATCAATGCCTAAGCGCACATGCCAGGAAAGTTGTCTCTTTCTTATACAACTTGATACTAGAATCGCTTACGCATTCATCACCTGACTTACCAATAAAAAAGGCCTCTGCGAGTTCACGTGCTACCTGGTTACGACTGCGCCTTAAGATTTTGGTTCTAGCCAGCAAAGGCTGGCATGCTTTGGCATGCGCCGCAATGTAAGGGCAAATTTCACCCTTTTCCGTTATTCAGAGAGAGCTGATGTTCCCTTAGTCGTTCATTTACACAACGGCCCGTCTGGCCGATGTAAACGTTTCCGCAAGTCAGGGGGATCTCGTCTACAGCCCCGACAGAACACCTGACAAACTGGGTGGCGTGACGCTTCGTGCAGTCTCGCACGCATTCCTCACCGGAGACAATCCGGGGGCACGAAGAGGCCAACTTGCGCGGGGCAGAAAATACCACCGGCATACCGTAGCGATTGGCTACATTCTTCAGGTTGTGGGACACCCTATGGATATAGGGGACAACCGCCGGTCTGGTCTTCGGTTGACCGCCACCTTCTTGAGGTGTTCTAGCATTAAAACTTTCCAGAAGCTTCTCTGCCACAGCAGCCACGACTGAAACAGGGAAACCAGCTTTCTGTAACCTTCCAACCTGACTGGTGAGGCTGTCGTTCACCAGGTGAACACATGATTTCTGCAAGGCTTCTTTCAGGGACAGCATAACAATGGCGCGTTTCACCGTCTTAGAATGAGCAGATTCAAACAGCAACAGGTCTTTCCGGGCTCGTGGTGAATACACTTTGATAAGCTCCATTGTGTCTGCGACCTGCCGCGCCCGATTTTTTGGCTATTGCCTCAAGAAGAATCTAGTGCCAATAGAATTCACAGCTCTTTTTGGCCACGTTTTGCCGTCTGTTGGTCATTTGAAGCGCCTCTGCAAGATATTGAGATCGGAGCTATGGCGCCAAATCATACTTCTGAATCACTGGCTGCGTTTGCTCGCCTTTAGCACAGACTCCGAGTGGATAGGTGAAGCCAGGTTACAGTCCTATCGGCGACAGACTTCCCAAGCGGTCGAATTCTGGTGGAAGTGTCTTTTGCTGCGCCTTTCAAAAGTCAGGCCTAGGGAAAAAAAGTCTTGGCTGTGCGATTTCTCTGCTGGCCGACACGGAACTACCACCCAAGATAGCCGATGTGCTAAAGAAAGGCCCGAAGTTCAGCATGAAGCCTAATGTGCCAGCGCACGAGTTGCTGTCGTTGAATCGACAAGTGGCGCGCAAAGCTAGTGAAGAAGACCGTGAAAGGTGTCTTCTTGATGGGGTTGATTGCCTGCTGCGGACAGCCACCGAGCCTCAAGTATCTGCGGGCCGAGGACAGTCAACTTTGGAAAAGGACGCCGAAGAAGTCGTATCCTTCTTCAGGGATCATCAGCTGATGCTTCTGCAGGCAGACAAGGAGGGAGGATTTGCCGTGCTACCAGCGGGGGTGTTTCACGACAAGGCCGTTGACGCCGTCAGAAGGAACTTTATTACCAAAAACGTGAAGACATCCAAGGTAAAGGCTCAGGCCATAGAACTATGCAAGGACTTGGCTTTAGATAGACTGTCAAGAGCCGTTAACAACTGTAAGCGCAATAGCCTAGAACTGTTTTTCACCGTGAAGACGCACAAATGTGACAAGCCGTTCCGGTGTATTGTGAGCGAAAGGGATACGTGGCAACGGGAGATTAGCTCTTTCCTCCAGAAGTGTTTAAAGAATTTAGTTATACAAGACCCTTTTGTTGTAAAGAATTCAGGTGATGTGGTCTCTTTCCTACAGGGTTCCTCGTCTTTAGGTTACGCTGTCTCTTTTGACATAGAGAACCTGTTCTTTTCTATGCCGCATGATGCCCTATTTTGTGCAGTTAGGTCTTGCATCGACGATAATGGTGTCGTAGATTTTCAGAACACCAGCGGCCTAACCCTGGACAATTTCATGAAGCTACTAGAGTTTCATCTTGAGTCCTCTTTTGTAACTTTTGACAACCATTTTCATGTTCAACGTCAGGGCATTTGCATAGGGTCTTGTGTGGCACCTGTATTGGCTAACATTTCCTTGGCCAGCATTGATCGTGATCTGGTGTGCTATTTGGACGACAAGATAGCCCTTAAAGTTTTTAGATACGTGGACGATTATTTGGTGTTTCTTAAAAAGCAACCCGGTTTGACACACACGTTCACCGTGCAAGAGACGTTATCTGTCTTTAAACGACACGGGAGGGGTCTAACCTTCACCTACGAATTACCTGAGGTAGGTAGATTACAGTTTTTAGATATTAACATCACTTTAACACCAGATCACACGTGTTGGGTGTATTCACCACGAGCCCGGAAAGACCTGTTGCCGTTTGAATCTGCTCATTCTAAGACGGTGAAACGTGCCATTGTTATGCTGTCCCTGAAAGAAGCCTTGCAGAAATCATGTGTTCACCTGGTAAACGACAGCCTCACCAATCAGGTTGGAAGGTTACAGAAACCTGGTTTCCTTGTTTCAGTCGTGGCTGCTGTGGCAGAGAAGCTTCTGCAAAGTTTTAATGCTAGTACACCTCAAGAAGGTGGCGGTCAACCGAAGACCAGACCGGCGGTTGTCCCCTATATCCATAGGGTGTCCCACAACCTGAAGAATGTAGCCAATCGCTACGGTGTGCCGGTGGTATTTTCTTCCCCGCGCAAGTTTGCCTCTTTGTGCCCCCGGATTGTCTACGGTGAGGAATGCGTGCGAGACTGCACGAAGCGTCACGCCACCCAGTTTGTCAGGTGTTCTGTCGGGGCTGTATACGAGATCCCCCTGACTTGCGGAAAAGTTTACATCGGCCAGACGGGCGGTTGTATAAATGAACAACTAAGGGAACATCAGCTCTCTATGAAAAAACGGAAAAGGGTGAAATTTACCCTTACATTGCGGCGCATGCCCTTTGGCTACGCCTGTTAAAGCATGCCAGCCTTAAGGCGCAGTCCTAACCAGGTAGCACGTGAACTCGCAGAGGCCTTTTTCATTGATAGGTCAGGTGATGAATGCGTAAGCGATTCTAGTATCAAGTTGTGTAAGAAAGAGACAACTTTCCTGGCATGTGCGCTTAGGCATTGATTGGATAAGCTTCAAGGCATATATATTTATGTTCTTTCTGAATAATATCAGTCGCGAGTTCGCGCCCGTCCATGTCCTCTTCTCGTCCGTGTCTTTTTTAGCGCAATTCCCTTTTTTAAGTGTCAGAGAAAGTCTGGCGTTTGAGGTAAACTTCAGGTACTCACCGCGCCGAGGTGCCTGATGCCGGTCAATCCCGCAGCTGCCATCCAATGTTGTACCGATGGGGTTATCATACAGTAGCCCACCGTCAACAGGGTCGTGCCAAGGAGTTGGTTGCGTAGCGCTCGTCACCCGTTTCGTGAACGAGGGCTGTCAGCTCCCTGGGCGGTAGCGATGAATCCGAGTCGGCGCTGGTGTGATGAAGATAAAGCTTTACACACTATTTATAGGCATTTACAAACGAGTTCGGCTCTGGGGCCGAAAGCTAACATAGCCATACGCGACTGTCCTCGCGCATCGACGGCCGGGGAGATTTCGCCGTGTCCGCTCTCTCATGCGGCGAACTACTCCCGATGGACGCTAGTGACGAACTCACACTCGGAGTCTCGGGCAGAAGCACTTGAGTCTCCGTAAACCGAGAAACCATTGACGGTCAAATGGTCCAATCCGACGGCAGTACTTTCGCAGGGCCAATGAGAGAGCTTGCTGCGCTCTTGCTTCAAATATGCCGCGGGGCGAGAAAGGGTCCACCGCCAGGGCCACGGCGCTGAGCTGTCTGAATGCTCAGCTCATGTTCAAACACGTCACTTCTATCCCCTTGGTACGGCTCGCCTCCACTGCACCGGTGCTTTGCACCGAAGTATCCGCATTTTGAGAAGGAAGTGTTCGCCGGAGAAGTTTGGCGTCCGGCTGAATTTCTGGGCGGCTTTGGCCGGGCACAACAATACAGCACCTGAGCAATGCTTCCCGCTCGCCGAACGCCGATGCTTTGCAGCCGCTATTTCTGGCGTCACCGACTCAAGAGAAAAAAAAAAGCTGACATGGATGTGACGCTTTATGCCATGTGACTTCCTCTACACTCGATTTAGATGCGGGAGCAGCCGGGAGTGCACTCGGGTGCTCTCAGCGCAGGAAAAGCCCTCCTCCTCTACCTTTGAAAGCCAGTGATTCTACTCCTGCTTGTCTGAGAGCACTTTGAAAGTGCTCTCGAGGGCGCCTGCTTTACCACTCAAATTTGCCATAACAGTGGAGTTTCTAGAGTATTGAACTTTTGCACTTTCGCATTAATGCTCCAAGTACTTATGTTGAAAAGACAAGTCCACTTGTAGAAACCTTGGCTCGACCTGCGAACTGAGGCCCTTTACCTTTGTTCAGTGCTCCTTCATACTGTGTAAACCATCTTCCTCTCGTTCTACACAGACGACGTGAAAGTAACTCAATTTAATGCTCAAGATCTTCAGTGACTAAACAGTGCCCTGGTTGAATGTTTTTCATTTAAACAGGGAAGGTAAATTCCTATATTCTTAAACTTTCAGTCAAGGAAAGGCAAGTAATAGCGCATGAGTAAGTTTGTAGCCACTTCTTCAATGATGGGGACCTGTAGCACTATGGATCGAACCCCCCACATCTTGCATACGAGGCAGGTGCTAAACCATTCCGCCACCAATGGAGCATAATTCTTGGACATTTTTCCACATGTGAAACATAAATGTGCTTGTGATCCTTGTGTGGTTTCGATGATCGCTCTCTTCCCCTTTTAGGCTTCATGCAAGCATAGCACACTATATATATACATATGTATATATATATATATATATATATATATATATATATATATATGAACATTCTTCCACGAAGAACTTGCTAATTAGGTTCGGTGCTTATTTTCTCGGTACAATTCGAACTTCAGTTCGGAAGAAAGTGTGCTGATTCACTAGTCCTTTCAGCTGAAATACACGTGCCATCACTGATTTGAAGACTAATAAGGGCATGTGGCTTAAATCGAGAATGTCTGGCTGGCTGTGCCCTCTGCGACCCGACTGTGAGCAGTGGCTGGAGAAAGGCTGCAGCCATTAGCGATCAGCATGAATGGCTGCAACGAAACCCTTCCATTGTAGTTGACGATGAAAATGTTTATTAAGGTTAGACGGTTGGGAACAGTAGGGCGATATCCTTAGTCCCGGACTTCATTGACAAGTCGATGCCTTTGTTTGTTTTGGTAAGCTGACATTCTTCATCCAAGCTAGACAGTGCTGCCTCCCAACGATACTTTTTTGCGTTGGCTGAGTTATAAATTCAGTGACTTGGTTTTCTTTAGCAGGCCCTAGCAGGCCCTACCTATGTTCCAGGTAGGCTTTCTCTCCAAAAATTCTGTATATTAATTCCATAGAATCTAGGTTTCTTTTGTTTAGGCCCAAGTAAAACCTTAGTCTTCGCACATAGCTCATCATTCTTGCTGACGTTCCTGATAGGTGGTGCGTATGTCTGTCGCTGTAATATAAGGTGTTGTAGTACCTCGTATGTTGCGAGTGAATCGAACTTGTCCAATCACGAGATATATATGTTCGGAACCACGGGGGAAGAATGTTCGGGCTCACCTGGCACCAATTTGTTCATCTCTCTACGGCGCTGCGAGCGGCCGCCGAGTGCGGACACAGTTTTCAAGGGCTCTGTGAATTTTCGCCACCTGTCGCGGAAATTAACCAGCTACCCACAAGATTCTTCGTCAGGGAACGAAGAAAGCTACAAGGACCACGCGGAGTTACCTGTTTCGGCAAGTGAACTTTGTTTCCCGCCGAGTTTTTGGTTTCTCGTTTTCACGGACCACGTCGACCAGCTAACCCTAGAGAGCCGCCATTACCGAGCTGCCGCGGCGAACGCTGCGGCAGAGGGGCAGAGTCACTGACGCCGACGCCGCACATCTACGGCACGGCGCGGGAAGTAGGGCAGACTCTAAGGAAATGACAAACATCGAGATCATAGACGGAGAGAATATAAGCCCCGAGGATATGATTCAAGGCTCATGGTTCACCGTGAGGAAGTCGAAGGCGCTACCACTCGAGATCGCGGAGGCGCAGACAGACGAAGGAAAATGCGACACGAAGCAAACATCTACGACGAAGGAAGGCAGACGCTTAGCACGCCAATCAATAGAGACGCTGCGTACGCGTTTGCCGCCGTGCACGTACAAAATCATTCTGCGGCTGAGAGGCGGCCTAGCAAAATTGCTACAGGGTGGAGGAGTGACCGCGATAGACGCGGTGAATATGGCGGCAGGACTCGATCCCTCCAAAAATAAGGACGACGTCGTTATACTCAACCACAAGCAGAACTCGATTATGGTTGGCACCAGCCAAAAAGAGAAGATGGCAAAGTATTCAAAAATTACCCACATCCCCTGCGGAGAAAATCGCATCGACACATTTGCCTACTTAGTGTCTCCTGGAAATTGTGGGAAAGACCTAATACATGGCATACCTCGATAACACTCCGTGGAGTACATCTTGGGTATGTTGGATTGCCTCAACAATCCTCGAGTGGTTGGTGCCCGGAGGCTTGGAAAAGACTCCAAGACGGTGTTTATACTCTTCGAGCAAGCGGAGGTACCCCGATGGATATTCTATGGAGGCATGCCTCTGAAGCGCCAACTTTATCGCAAGAAATATGAAGTTTGTGAATCGTGCGGGAGACTTGGACACCGTTCAGATGTCTGTCCGGACCCCGACAACATAAGATGCAAGGGGTGCGGCATGAAGCACCCACCACAGGAGCATCGCTGTGAGCCAAAGTGCATGCTCTGTGGGAAAGACCATATTCTTGGAGACAAGTGCAAGGAAATGTATCGCACCCTGCATCACGTTAAGAAGGCATGGGACAAGCTGACTCAACAGCAGCAACATCAACAGCCGCAAGCTCAAGACTAACCCCCGACGGGTCGGCGCAGCAAATCGAAGAGCAAGCAAGGGCGAGAGTTCAAGGCCAGGGACGAATACTTTCCTCGGCTAGACGGCAAGAAGACGGAACTGGTGGAATGTTCCAGCTCACGGGACCCGGCGGACACCTGGCGGCGGAGCGGTAGCCAGGAGCAGCAGGGGGAGTTTCGCAGATATGGTCTCCCAGAAGGAATTTGCAAAACTAAGAGATGAAAATAGACAGCTTAGAAACATGGTACAAAATCTTAATGGGGTAGTAGATTCCCTTCGAGGTCAAATTCAAAATCTGCAACAGCAGGGACAGTCCAAATTTGACACAGCCGCTAATCTCAATATCAGGCCCAATACGCAGAACGCTAAACAGGATAGCATGATCACTGACACGGCAAGCCCTCCACCTGTAAAACGAAAAGTACGCGAGGATCCCTCCGAGGAAAAGTCAGTAGAAGAAAGGGTGACCCGAACTGAGGGGGCGCTAGATTGGATGGCCGCCTCCCTAAATCGAATCACCTCCCAACTCCATGTGGGCAGTGCAAAAACAAGCTGAGGAGTCTGTTGTATACTGACAACCTGCAAATCCGGCAGGGGGCGCTTGTTAAACAGCTAATAATAAATGTATTGCGGCCGGCCAAGACAGTCGGGCGCCAGCACGGGAACAGCTGATTGTCATGTCATTCTTGTAGACGTGGCAGAGGCTCAAGTACTCCGAAACGAGCTGCTAGGCGTCAACGCCTGGCAGCAGAACATCGAACAGACCCTTGCGAGTAAGCGTGGCTCGCAAGGGTAAGTATGAGATATGGCAGTGGAACTGTCGTGGATTCCGAAGGAAACGGCCGGTGCTGCAGCACTTCCTCACAACGAAAGAACATGCGCCTCTCGCATTAGCACTTCAGGAAACCGGGGGCCCAGCTAAACTGTCGGGATACCAAGCATTCCACAGCGATAAGGGGGAGCGGGCGGCAGTGACAACTTTAGTTAAAAGAAATATGGCAGCAGTGCAACACGACCTCGCATCGCCAGAGATAGAAAATGTTTTTGTGGAGATTACCCTGGGAACCAGTCCTAGGGCCAGTATCTTCCTCCTCAATATTTACAGCTCACCGAGGCAGCGCAAGGCCAGATCCAGGACTTTGCTCCGAAAAGCAGAGCAAGTCAGCGGGGAACATCAGTTAGTGATTATGGGAGATTTCAATGCAAGACACCCTGCGTGGGGATACTGTACGCCTTGCCCAAAAGGGAGGCAGTTGTGGGAGGATATACAAGACCTAGGGTGCACTATACATACAGATCCGACCTGTCCGACACGAATTGGGAACAGTGTTAGCGTCGATACATTCCCCGACCTCACACTATCTAGGCGCACCCTCAGTCCCAAGTGGAACAACACGCACATGAACTTCGGTAGCGATCACTAAATAATCGCGCTTAAACTTGGTGATGGCCCTGGCCCCAAACGTCGTGCAAAGCCGGCGATAGTGGAATGGGACAAATTCCGGGCCGCTCGGCTCCTGGGGGCGGTAGATGCTAGTCGGAACAGCACGCTTTCTTCGGCTCTTGTGTCGTTTTGTCCCTTGCGGAGCCACCGTACCGAGCAAACCCAAATACTTTTCCCGCGGGAAATGACAGGCTTCCGCTCACATCTCTCCACTCAGGACCTCATGGTGCAGTTGGAACATGACATTATCCGGTTCAAGAGTAAATATGCTAAGGCCATCTTTGGCCTCGATCTAAAGAAGGCATTTGATAATATCTCGCACCAGGGAGTCATGAACGGCCTATCAGCATTGAATGTAGGGACAAAAACGTATAACTATATCAAAATCTTTTTGAGTGGACGTAGTGACCGCTTTAAATTCCGCGATAGCACATCATCACTTTTCCCTCTGGGGTAGGGGTACTCCTCAGAGCTCGGTACTCTTGACTCTGCTCTTCAACGTAGCAATGGCAAAATTACCAGAACAACCACGACGTTACCCTTATTTAAATTTTAGTATTTATGCTGACATTACACTATGGATCAGCCGGGGTAGCGATGCCGTAATTGAACACACGCTACAAGAGGCGGTGGACACGATCGTGCGGTTTGTAGCAGAACGTGGACTTACATGC
>JAJIZL010028960.1:76459-101504 GCA_023969395.1 Amblyomma maculatum
AAGCACTCGCAGATTATGACTAGCAGCTTACCGGTATCGCTCAAGAGGAAAGTATACAACAGTTGCATCTTGCCTGTACTCACCTATGGGGCTGAAACGTGGAGGCTAACCAAGAGAGTTCTACTTAAGTTGAGGACAACCCAGAGGGCTATGGAACGAAAAATGGTAGGGGTAACATTAAGAGATAGAAAGCGTGCAGAGTGGGTCAGAGAAATAACTCAAGTTAACGACATTCTAGTGGAAATTAAGAAGAAGAAATGGACATGGGCAGGACATGTAGTGCGAAGAGAGGATAACCGATGGTCGCTGAGGGTAACAAACTGGATTCCAAGGGAAGGAAAGCGTAGCAGGGGGCGGCAGAAAGTTAGGTGGGCGGATGAGATTAAGAAGTTCGCAGGGGTCAAGTGGATGCAGCTAGCACAGAACCGGGTTAAGTGGAGAGATATGGGAGAGGCCTTCGCCCTGCAGTGGGTATAATCAGGCTGATGATGATGATGATGATGATAGCGTAGGCCACCAGTCCGCATTTATTTAAGCCCTCCTTTTGACCAAGCCGTATGAACATGCCTATGTGGTCTAGGGGTAACGTCAATGCAAGGGTCTGGACATTGAAATTCTGATATCACCTTTCCTTATCGATGGAAACGCCCGAGTTGGCAGTTCCTGCCAACCGTAATGTCAGGCAGCCGTACGTCATTTAATCCTCGCGTTAAAATTGTGACGAAGTATGCTACGTCCGACTACTGGGCCGTAGTACCCGGCTTCGAACATGACAGGCATCACTGCCTTTCGATGAAGGCGAAACGGAGAGGCGTTCATGGGCTGTGCGATGCGTTTTTAAAAAAAAACTACGGAACTGTGTCAAAAAAACGACAAAATATCCTGTTGTTCTGTCATAACAATCAGATTGTTCTGTAGTTCTTCTGTAGTATATTTCTGTTGTCTGTAGTTCTGTAGCACTTTTCTGTTGTAACTGCAGAAATTTCTGATGTTACTACAGAATGTTCTGTTGTCGCAACAGGTTTCCCGTCAAAAACCGCACATAAATTCTGTCGTAACATCAGAAAATTTTCTGTAGTTTTTTCCTACTGGGCTGGCTTTTACACATTCTATTTCTCCAAAACAAAATCAACAAAAATCACCCATAACGCTATTTACATAAGACACTGTCTTGATCAGCCAGCATGGAACGGGATTCATCACAATAAAATTCACGCATACACAACAAAGGCATGCACAACAAAGCTCAGGGTCACTAGAAAGGTTCCGCAGAAGCTTTCTGAATTGCCAAAAATCTGTCTTCAAACACGCACTGATATCGCACAGCAGAATGCATTTTGTGCTGTGCGAAGTCAGTGCACTTTAAAGATCACTAGGGGGTCGAAATTGCTCCGAGTGATTGAGTGAGTGAGTGAACTTTATTAACTGCTCGGGGATCTTTTTCTTCGCCTGTTCAGCCGAGGCTGACGAGCGGTTGGCGCCCCCCAGTCCAGGACACCACTGCCTTTCGCCAGTTTGCGAGCTTTTGTGACCAGGTAGAGCTGAGCCTCCGGGTCAGAGCTGGCCAGCAAAGCCTCCCACTGTCTTTCATTTGGGTTTCCAATTTTTTTGTAGTTGATGTGAGCTGCATTCCCGTGTTATGTGGTACAGGGTAGGGGTCTTCCCGCACCACGGGCACTCGTCTCTGAATGTCGTGCCATGAATCATGTGTAATATGTGTAAATTAATGAAGGTGCCCGTCTGTAGCCGCCTCAGATCTATAGCCTCCTCGTTGCTGAGCTTTTTATGCGGCTCCGGATATACTTTCCGCAAGCCTCTGTAGTGTTGTAGTATGGTGGTGTAATCAGGGTCAAGGGGAATCAGGTCCTCTGCTGCGACACTGTTGGGCGCACGGTAGGTTGCATGTCCTCGGTCTACCCTGTCTGCCTACAAATTCCCCGTGATCCCTGCATGCTCCGGAATCCACACTAGTGTTTGTGTGTATTGTTTTGTTGGCTCGCTTGTGGAAGTAAGCATGTGGTGCGCTACCTTAGATAATTTACCCCGTTGAAAATTTTCGCACGCGGATTGAGAGTCCGACAGTATCGTCAGACTCTCTCCCGTTTCTCTTCCTTGCCTAATTAATGGCCAGTACGATAGCCACTTCCTCTGCCTCCGTGACCGTACAGTTTTGGATCGAGGCGCTAACTACCTTCCGGCCTTCGCAGTCTGTGACCGTGGCTATCGCCCTCTTTGCGTTGGTTTCGTATAAGGCTGCGTCGGTGAGCCTTGACGTGTCTGTTGGCCGATTGTTTGTTCATAATAATCTGCCCTTGCCTGTCTCCTTCCCAGGTGTAGGCGGGGGTCCATGTTTCTTGGTATGGGCCGAATTCGGTACCAATTTCTGACTTCCCTCGATACCTCTGTTGTCTTGTTATAAGCCTGTAGGTGTGTGCTATATCCCAGTCTTTCCAACACCCGTCTTCCCGTCCTCGTTGTAGAAGTCTGTTTAGCTGTGACTTGATTTGGGCTTCTGCTAATTCTTGTATTTTATTGTGTAGACACAGTGCTGCTAGCTTGTGGTTTGGTGTGTTCTTGGGGAGCTTGAGTGGGGTCTTGATCGCCATTTTGATGATGGCGTCCGCTCTGTCTTCCTCTCCTTTGGTCATATTGAAGTAGGGTAGAGCATACGCTACTCTGCTAATAACGAGGCTCCGGACAAGTGAGTGTTTCGCGCTCCTTCATCCCCATCTTTTTGCTGGTCACCCGTGCTATCATTCGGGCGACCTGCTGGGTCGAGGGCTTGAGCAAATTAAGTGTGTGTTGACACCTTTGATTCGATTGGAGCCTCATTCCTAGGATCCTCACGGTTGTCTTTTCGGGTGCTGTCTCTGAATGCGAGCAGCCCTTGCAGCCGGAACTCGAGCTTGTGGCCTGTATCTGTGGGAGCAGAGCGGTTGCCCTTCCCTCGCCAGAATCTTCAGTTCTGATTTTCTTGATGAGCACTCCAAGCCCCTCTGCTTTAGATATTCTTCGATGACAGATGTTGCTTCTTGCAATTTCGCTTCCTTCTGCCCGAGTGATCCTGTGGTCGTCCAGATGGTGACGTGATCAGAATATATAGCGTGCCGTATGCCCTCCAACTTCTCGAGGCGCCTGGCTAGGCCAATCATTTCCACGTTGAACAGCGTTGGCGAAATGTCTGCTCCTTGAGGTGTCCCTTTGTTGGGCGGGGAGAAGGTCTCTGTTTCTATATTACCAACCTTGATTTCAGCCGTCCGGTTACTCAGAAAGCTCTTAACGTACTCGTAGACTCTGGTTCCACAATTCGTGTCTGCCAGACCATCTAAGATCGCCTTATGACTAAGATTATCAAATGCACCTTTAATGTCCACTGCCAAAACCACGTGTTCTGCCGAGCGTGGAATACCAGTCAAGATCTCTTTTTTGATCTGCAGGAGAACGTCCTGGGCTGATAGCTTTTCTCTGAAGCCAAAAATGGTGTCCGGCATCTGAGCGCTATCCTGTAAGTAATTTTGCAGTCTATTATTGACAACCCTTTCGAAAATCTTTCCCAGGCACGAAGTTAAAGAAATGGGCCGCAAATTCTTTATTGCCAATTTTTTCCCGGGTTTCTGGATCATGATGACCACCGAGTGTTTCCACTGCGCTGGCACCGTTCCTGCTTCCCAATGCTTGTTCATGAAATGCGCCAGTGCCTTGATATTGCTGTTGCTGATGTTCCGAATTATGTCATTAGTGATCTTGTCGTCACCAGCGGCTGTGTTTCGAGTGGCACTTGCTATTGCTGTCCGGACTTCTTCCTCCGTGATCGGCTCGTCCATTTTCGGATTTGGATCTCCTTTGTAATCTTCTGCATATGGATATGAATCCTCTAGCTCTACTCCGTAGCATTTGTCGTGGACGGCCTTGATCACATCTTCCTTCGTGCCTGGGAATGTGTGTAGCAACCGCTCCAGCGACTTCTGCCCCTCTCGCTTGGTCCTGGTGGGGTCCATGATGACTTTTAGGATTCGCCATGTCTTGAAAGTGCCGAGCGTTCCCTGCAGAGAGTCGCAGAATTTGCCCCAGTTGGCTCTCGTCAGTTGTTCAGCGTACTCCGCCGCCTTCTTTGTGATCTCCACGATCTTCATCCTAAGCTTTCGATTGTGCTTCTGTTTCTTCCATCTTCTTAACAGTCCCCTTCTCGCTTCCCACAGGTGGAGTAGATGGGCGTCTATTTCTGGTGTCTCATTTGGGCGTGTCATCATCATCATCATCAGCCTGATTATACCCACTGCAAGGCGAAGGCCTCTTCCATATTTCTCCACTTAACCCGGTTCTGTGCTAGCTGCATCCACTTGACCCCTGCGAACTTCTTAATCTCATCCGCCCACCTAACTTTCTGCCGCCCCCTGCCACGCTTTCCTTCCCTTGGAATCCAGTTTGTTACCCTCAGCGACCATCGGTTATCCTCACTTCGCACTACATGTCCTGCCCATGTCCATTTCTTCTTCTTAATTTCCACTAGAATGTCGGTAACTTGAGTTATTTCTCCGACCCACTCTGCACGCTTTCTATCTCTTAATGTTACCCCTACCATTTTTCGTTCCATAGCCCTCTGGGTTGTCCTCAACTTAAGTAGAACTCTCTTGGTTAGCCTTCACGTTTCAGTGGTTAGTGGTTAGTACCTTGCGTTGTGGGCGTGTCAGTTCTTGCGTAAATCTCTGCTCTTTTTTCCGCAGCGCCCCGCACCAGCTATCAAGATCCTCAATCTCGCCTTGGTCCTCCTCCTGCGCTTCTCTGAACTTGTGCCAGTTGGTTATCCTGGCTGCGCCAACCTGACGCCTGATCTTGTAGGTGCAGATGGTCGTGCTCACTATATAGTGATCACTGCCCAGATCGTTAAGCGTGTTTATCCACTCAACATCGCCGCAGTTCTTGACCATCGTAAGGTCAGGGGTAGTGTCCTTGCTCACACTGTTGCCCGTTCTCGTGGGCACTCCCGGATCCGTTACCAGTGTTAATTCATGTCTTTCTACTAGCTGTCTATTAGCGTTGACCGGATGGTCTTATCCCTCGAAATTCAAGCTTCGGATGCTCATCATGCGCTCCGCCATCTGCATGTCTGGGGTGCTGGTGATGATGATGTTGAATCCCGGTCGGAGGCGGACCAAGTCTTTCAGACGAAAATTCTGTGGATCTCCGCAGGCTTGCGCTATAGGCCTGGCTGCTTGGGGTGTTGTCAAGTCCTTCACCACTAGACCCTGATGGGGTCTGAAGATCACCTTAGCGTCATTCATCGGCAGTGGTTTCGCGCGCCTGAGTCGCCATTCCGCCTCTCCGCCTTTAAAACGGTTCGAATTTTGCGTACTTCCGCGCCGGGCCGGTGTCCTCTCGGAACAGGCGCGTCAGCTATGTGGTGACGTTGGCTAGAATCTTGCATGGTGGCGCTGCCTCCGCAGCCTCCCCGGCTGCTCTCCGCGCCGCTCGCCATCTTGGATTCATGTACCGCCGCAGCGGCCATCTTGGCTAGTGGCGCCGTCGTCGCCGTCTCGCCCACTTGAGTGTTTGCTGTCGTATTCTCGGTAATCTCGGCCTGTCGCTCCCGTTGTTTCGCTGTTTTTCTGCCATAGTCTCGAAACTATGGTCTTCCACTCGTCTTGAAAGGTGCTTTCCGTGGGATTCGTATCGGTGGTCTCGCTAGTGTTGGCACGGCCGCTCAATGGATGCGCACTTGGTGCGGCCCGTCGCGTCGCGCCTCAATGGCTGGGGAAGCGCGTATTGGGAGAAGTTACAGTTTCCGCCGTCATTCTCCGCGGGGGCGCCACCACTCCAGGACAAGGCGCCGCCTGCACGGACGAGCAGACGACGCGGAACGAGCGCGCTGGCTGGGTTGGCGCGTGTTATCGTTTTGACTACTCAGCATAACAGCGTCCTAAGCGTATGCAGCACCATGCCAGGCAACTGCTGTTTGCCGCTGTGCACCACGAAAGCAAGAAAAGTTCGGTTACCATGAGTTCCCGTGCGATTCACAACGTCGAGCAGCATGGCTGAAAAACATATCTCGGGAGGGCTAGGACGGAAAAGGAAGCCGGTGGGAGCCGAGTGACAAGTCACTGGTATACTCACTACACTTCACAGATGACGATTGCAGGAAGAACATAAAACTGAAGATCCTGCTTCCTTCAGCTGTCCCCTCCGTGTTCCCGAACTGCCCACATTACAAGTTAAGTTACTCACGCGGGCTCATGTTGAGCCAAACAACCTTGGAAAAATTAATGCGCGCAGGTCAATACTTTTTTTTTGCCTACTTGTTATAGCTACACTTCATTTCCTCCTGGACAACCCCCCCGTGTCATCCTGAAGCATGTGTGTTTCAAGATAGCTGCGCCACGATCACTTTTATGACAACGATATCAAAATGGTATGCCTTGCCCAACATCACATAAGTGAAGCCATGGAGACACCAAGAGGAGCCGCTCTATTTGTCAGATGACGAGCGACTCTCTTGGTTAGAGTTGGACTTAGCCATATCGAAGACATTCAGGTCCAAGGAGGCACGTCGAAGCAAAGGCTAACCAAGCAGACGTACGAAGCAATCAACAATCATGACAACCAGATCCACAGTGGCGCAAATTAAGGACGTTCTTGATCACATCAAGCATCTTACAACAACGTCTTCTGTGTGCCTTACTATAGTGCATTGCATTTAACCGAATCTTATTTTCAGCTTCCGATATGCCCTAAAGCAGGCTCTGAAAGCGGGTCTATAGTATCGCTTTTTAGCAGCCTAAGGCAATTCAAAGGCGGGAACGACAAAGTTAACGCAAGGGCTGCAGTTTTCACCTCGGAGAAAATACTGAAGGTACTACTAGCGAAAAAAATATATATATCGACTGATGTTATACACATTTTGCCA
This sequence comes from Amblyomma maculatum, assembly GCA_023969395.1. NCBI lineage: Eukaryota > Metazoa > Arthropoda > Arachnida > Ixodida > Ixodidae > Amblyomma > Amblyomma maculatum. The sequence continues at coordinate 83,361 of JAJIZL010028960.1, forward strand.
TGCTTTGTGCAGGTTGGCATCTTGCAAGCATCGGTCTGCAAATGCACCTATCAACAATAGGCAGCTATAAAACTTGGAATTCGTGATTATGAAAGTCGTACCTTGCCAACTGCCATATCACGTCTGCTGCGAGAGAGTTTTCGAGTCAGTTTGGATTCATTCATGTGTGGTGTGAACCAGCAGCTGGGATAGAGTTAGCACCGATTGCATCCTTGGCTGGTTACCTTGCACGTCCATTTGAAGAGAAAGTATGAATAGTTTTACAGAATCTCATGAAACATTTTTATTTATTCTGTTTTCAGTGCCTGCCCATGTTTTCATAATTTATATATTGCCAAAGTTTAAATAACTTCTAGTGCTTACTTTAGAGTGTCAATAATTCTATTTTATTAGTCCCCATCCATTTATTAACTTTGTGCCTTGTGATTCCCGCAAAACTCTGGACTTATCAAAATTCTTGATGATGGACGCCTAAGGTATCTGAAAATCACCATGCACCTTTGTTAGCAAGGTGATGAAGTGCCCGCAGGTCATAAGAAGCAGCAAGCTATGCAAAATGTTAATTTCATCCCTTCTTCCCTATTTTGTGCAATTTCAGGAGTTGATTTGCGAGAGAGAAGACCGCAGCCACACTAAGGACCTAACCAAACTAATGCGACCACTGCTAACCAACTGGACAGGCAACATCAATCAGACAGTGGAAAAAATCACGCTTGCACATAAACCTTTTTCGAGAAAAGTTATTCGCTTGTAAAACAAGCTTGCGTGTCTTCTGTGCATCACGCGGCTTCATAATCAAACGAGAAAAAAATTGCCTGAGCCTGCGAGCGTGTCGTTGAGCTGGCGGGCGTGTCGTTGAACTGGCTGTCTTGTGTTCTTTCTTTTGCAACAGTTTGTGTTAGCTAGTATGTTTTGGGGGTGGTACCCACTTGAATATTATTTCCAGTGAAAACGGAGGAACAGACTGAACAATAATGTTGAACGCTACGTCCTGAATTGTAAGTTTCCAGAAAAGTGTACGCTGAATAAATGGCCCCAAACCATGTCTCGATTTCAAGATTGCAATATATAATAGTTACTACACTGGTTGAAACGCAACTAAATGGGTGCGCACTCAGCGAAGCACACGACTGCCTCGTTCTCGTTGTAAGCGGAAGACCACGAATGACTTGGAAAAGCCTAGTGCTGATGACTTGCCGCTATCACCTTATCAATAACAAACATGCATATAGCATCACATACTGTGTGAAACGCCGCTCATAATCCTAAATTGAGCAAGCGCCGACCACACGGACGCCGAAACGAAAGCACAGCCACGGCCGCTGCGCGCAGCTCTCCGCCCGGACTCGTCCCGGAGCGGTGGCGCCGCAGCGGTGGCGATGAGAACTAGGCGCAATACGGCTCTTCTGGGCGACGCGACGGGCCGCACCCAAGTGCGCCTCCATTGAGCGGCCGTGGTGTTGGCAGCCGGTGTTCCTCCTGTTTCCCCGTCGGGTGGAGGCAGGTTCGGGCTCGGTGTGGTGTCCATCGATAGATTTTGGCCTTGGGTGCCGTCCATTCTAGATCGAAATGTTGGCCCGGATGGACTTGCTTTGCCTAGATCCTCGCCCCCGCGGTGGCTGCCGCCAGCCGCAGGGCGCTCTCGGTCCCACTCGCTCCTCCGCTGCCGCGCTAAGCCTAACGTGGGCGTAGTCGATGGAATTGCTTCGATAATCGAAAAATCGGCGGCCCGCTCACCAAACAGTTCATACTGTCAGACTTCTGTCATCTTCCAATCTTCGCTTGCTAATTTGAACGTGGTCCGATGGAAGTTGGCACCGCAATAGGCTCTTTTGTCGGGAGGCGAAGTGGACGCGTCCGCCCTGTCCGCAATCCAACGGTGATTGAAATTGCTCCGAAGCCTTCCACTACGGCACGCCTTTCTATCTTTTTGCTATCACTTTCTCCCTTCTCTCTTGCCTTACAGCTCTATTCACGTGTCCGTAGAATGCCCCGCCGGGGTGGCGCAGTGGTAAGACGCCCGACTACTGTGCCGGAGCACCCAGGTTCAAACCCGACCTCGGCGGCTGCGTTTGGATGGAGGCGAAACGAAGAGGCGTCCGTTTGCTGTGCGATGTCATGGCACGTTAAAGATCCCTGTAATTTCCATTGGTTGGTTGGTTGGTTCACAGGAAGGGAAAGGCGCAGTATCTGTCACACTTGCTCTGTGGACACCTGAACCGCGCCGTAAGGGAAGGGAGGAAGGTGGGAATGAAAGTGGAAAGAGAGAAAGGGGAGGCGTAGTGGAGGGCTACGGAGTAATTTCGACCACCTGGGGATCTTTAACGTTCGCTGACATCGCACAGCACACGAACGCCACTTCGTTTCGCCTCCATCGAAACGCAGCCGCCGAGGTGGGGTTCGAACCCGGGAACTCCGGCACAGTAGTCGGGCGTCTTACCACTGCGCCACCCCGGCGGGGATCCCCGTTTCCGTAGATCCCCGTTAAAGGTCCGTGTAATTTCTACCACCTTCGACCCAGGCACCATAACCCAGGCGGTCGAAATTACTCCGTAGCCCTCCACTACGGCTCCTCTTTCTTTCTTTCCACTTTCTATCCCACCTTCCTCCATTCCCTTACGGTGCGGTTGAGGTGTCCACAGAAAACATGTGAGACAGTTACCGCGCCTTTCCCTTCCTATAAATTAATCAATCCGCAGGAATCACAGGTGGTCGAAATTACTACGGCTCCTCTTTCTCCCTTTCCACTTTCATTCCCAACTTCTTCCCTTCCCTTACGGCGCGGTTCAGGTGTACACAGAGCAAGTGTACACCTGAACCGCAAGCTATTTACGTAGATGTCAATTATTCCTTGAAAGCACTTATTACCTTTTTACGACTGACTGACTGTGCTGGTGGTTCGCGAAACGAGCAAAAAAACCTCTAACATGGTCTGCCTAAGTGTTGACCCGATAGCATGCCTTTTGGTCCGACACTTTTGTCAGGTCAAGGCAGCGACATTTTTTTGGCCGAACAAGCCATCCAGCAAAATTAGCCAAGTTTAACTCCGCTACGCGCGAAAGCGCTGTTTCGCAAAGCTTTCCTTGCCGATCTGGCAATGAGAGACGGACTTGAAAGTTGGGCAAAGTGTGAAACGTCTTTACTTTGGGGTGTTGGTGGTAAAAACTAATCTCCAACAGATACAGGATAGGCGTCCACCTGTTCGCCTACACGGCAGCTTGGAGTTCTTGGTTCCCGGACGACGTGTTCGGCCAGTCGAACTAAACCTAGCTGACAGTCACGGTGTGAGCTCAACAGTAGAGTGTCCCAAACGGCTTCTGTTTTATCTATTGATTTAAAGCTTTTATTTCTCGACATGTCTATACAATATGTACAATATCTGCCTTATCATGACATTGCTTGCACCTATCTGAGAATTGGTCCGGGTGCCACTGGATTCAGAAAACGCCCTGTTTGTAAGCACCTCAAGATGTTTTCTTGGACCTTGTTTATTGTCCTATCTGCCGCGGGAATTCTACCCTGTTTGGATGATAATCCCCTTCATGGATCACTTCCTTGTCGTGGCGGAGGGGCTTGCGAAACTCGAAGTCGTGAGCTCTGCTGTGTAGGGCCACCCAAGATAGACAGGTCACGGCAGAGAGTTCTGACAAAATGTGATCCACTGGAGAAGATAATGGCAACCCACTCCAGTATTTCCTGCCAAGAAAACCCTATGGCCAGTCACAATACCATTAATGATATGGCGCCGGAAGATGAGCCCCCCAGGTTGGAAGGCGTCCCACATGTTACTCGGGATGAACAAAGGGCGATTCCTAGTAGCTCCAGGACGAATGAAGCGGCTGGGCTAAAGCCAAAAGGACGCTCAGTTGTGGATGTGTCTGGAAGCGACCGGAAAGTCCGATGTTGCAAGGAGATGTATCACATCGCAACATGGAATGTAAGATCTATGACGCAAGGTAAACTGGATATCGTCAAGCGAGAAATGGACAGATTGAACATTGATATCTTGGGTATCAGCGAGCTCAAGTGGACCGGAATGGGAGAATTTAACTCCGGCGACCATTATGTCTTTTATTGTGGGCACGAATCCAAGAGAAAGAATGGGGTCGCTCTCATAGTAAACAGAAGAATGGGCAAAGCAGTGCTAGGGTACAACCCCAAAAACGACCGAATGATTTCACTTCGGATCCAAGGTCACCCTTTTAACATGACAGTTATCCAAGTCTATGCGCCGACCACTACTGCTGAAGAAGCTGACGTTGGGAGATTTTATGCGGACCTACAATGCCTTTTAGACCGCACCCCATCATCAGACGTCGTTTTCTCATAGGAGACTGGAATGCTAAGGTAGGAAGTGAAGAAATATTCGGAATTACAGGCAAGTTCGGTCTTGGTGAGCTAAATGAAGCTGGGCAGAGGCTAGTAGAGTTTTGTCAAGAAAATAATCTGACCATAGCTAATACTCATTTTCAACAGCACAAGAGGCGCCTGTACACATGGACTTCACCGGACGGTCTGTACAGGAATCAGATCGATTATATTATTTGCCGACAGAGATGAAGAAGTGCTATACAAGCAGTAAAAACAAGGCCTGGGGCCGATTGTGGCACCGATCATCACCTTCTTGTTGCCAAGATTAAGCTTCGATTGAGGAAAACGCAGAAAACTAGAAGGCCTTTCAGGTATAATCTGGATCAAGTTCCATTAGAATATGCTGTGGAAGTGAGGAATCGATTTCAAGAATTAGATCTAGAAGACAAAGAGCCCGAAGAGATGTGGACTGATGTTCATGATATAATACAAGAAGTTGCTACTAAGGTAGTTCCAAAGCAAAATGAATGCAAGAAAGCAAACTGGTTATCTGAAGAGGCTTTGCAAATAGCTGAGGAAAGGAGGATGGCAAAAGTTATGGGGGAAAGAGAAAGATACAAGGTTCTCAATGCGGATTTTCAGAAAATAGCAAGGAGAGATAAGAATGCGCCTTCCTGAATATACAGTGCCAAGCAGTTGAGGACAACAGCCAATTAAGGAACACAGGAGCTCTGTATAAGACAATCAAAGATATCAAAGGAAGCTTCTGTGCTAAGCTGGGTGTGATAAAGGACAAACGAGGCACGGACCTCACTGAAGCCGCAGAGATAAAGAAGAGGTGGCAGGAATACACAGAAGAACTGTACAAGAAGGACCCGAATGTGCAAACCCAGCATAAGACGGTTGTGATCACTGATCTCGAGCCGGGCATCCTGAAGAGTGAAGTTGAATGGGCCTTAGCCAGCCTTGCTAAGAACAAAGCTAGCGGAATTGATGGCATTCCAGCTGAGTTGCTTCAAAACCTCAACCATGACGCTGTTAACATTCTGCATACATTATGTTAGAAGATTTGGACAACCCTGCAGTGGCCACAGGATTGGAAGAGGTCAGTTTACATCCCCATTCCAAAGAAAGGCAGTGCCAAAGATTGTTCCAACTACCGCACGATCGCGCTTATTTCGCATGCTAGCAAGGTGATGTTAAAAATCATGCAAGGTAGGCTGCAGCAGTATGTGGATCGGGAGCTTCCGGACGTGCAAGCTGGGTTTCGCAAGGGCAGAGGAACTAGAGACCAAATTGCCAACCTTCGCTGGATCATGGAAAAAGCAAGAGAGTTCCAGAAACCCATTTACTTCTGCTTTATTGATTATGCGAAAGCGTTTGACTGCGTAGATCACAGCAGATTGTGGCAAGCTCTCCAAGAGATGGGAGTTCCAATTCACCTCATCTGTCTCCTCAGGAACCTGTATGAAGGGCAAGAGGCCACAGTCAGAACTGGGCATGGTCTTACTGATTGGTTTCCGATTGAGAAAGGAGTGAGGCAAGGCCGCATACTGTCGCCCTGCCTATTTAACCTATATGCAGAGTGCATCATGAGGAAGGCCGGTCTGGATGAGTCTTCAGCTGGAGTGAAGATTGCTGGAAAATGTATCAACAACCTTAGATATGCGGATGATACCACTTTAATGGCAGAAAGTGAAGCGGAACTCAAGAGACTTCTGATGCGCGTACAAGAAGAGAGTGAGAAGTTTGGGCTTAAACTGAACATTAAAAAGACAAAGATCATGTCGTCTTGCCCCATCAAGTCCTGGAGCATCAAGGGACAAGAAGTGGAAGCTGTGACAGATTTTCTCTTCTTGGGCTCCAAGATTACCTCGGAAGGAGACTGCAGCCATGAAATTAGGAGACGCCTGCTTCTGTTAAAGAGAGCCTTGACCGCCTAGTAAAGAGCAGAGACATTAGTCTGCCAACCAAGATCCGTATAACTCGTGCTATGGTCTTTCCAGTTGTGATGTATGGATGCGAGAGTTGGACTGTGAAAAAGACTGACCGCCGAAGAATTGACGCGTTTGAATTGTGGTGCTGGCGAAGACTCTTGAGAGTTCCTTGGACTGCCAGAAGATCAAATCAGTCAATATTGTCGACCATAAACCCTGACTGCTCATTGGAGGGTCAAATTCTAAAGTTAAAGCTCAGCTACTTTGGTCATCTGATGAGAAGAGAGGAGTCGCTGGAGTAAGATTTGATGTTGGGAAAGGTTGAGTGTCGCCGGAGAAGGGGTAGGCAGCGAACGCGATGGTTAGATGGCATCCTCGAGGCACTGCAGATGAAGTTATGTGATGTTAGGAAGATGGTGAGAGACCGGAAAGCGTGGCGACATGGTTCATAGGGTCACGAAGAGTCGGACACGACTGAACTGAACTGAACTTGGATGATAATGCTCGGTAATATCCTTATAGCTGACTAGCCTGTCCCTGCTCGGAGTATAGTGAGGGTCAAAGCCAAAATTTTAAATTTTAGCCCTGACTTCTGTTTCTTCGTGGGTCTATCCAAGTCCGTGGTAGTCTGGGAGTGGTTCAGGGACAAGAGTTCCCACATAGCGTGCCTGTATTCCTTTAAGGAGTTCCGTCTGCGTCCCATCATAGAAATTGTGTATACACAACTGAAGTGCATATTGTGAAGTACATGCCCGTTATTTTTTGGTGGCTATGATTAATTATGTTTCCATTTGTTGGCCTCGTTTCCTCATCCAGCGCGGTGAAGCGCGCATCGATCTCTCACCGAACTTGAGAGGGAACGCATTTAGTGGCGCCCTGATATCCGCAAATTCTGCAGCTATCTCCTCATGGAAGACATCAGGTTTCTGCTCTAGTTTCTGGTCGACTATTCTACTGACATCCTTTAACGTTATGTGTCGATCCTTTTGGTCTTCCGCCTTTCTCTTCGCTGAAGGTGGGGCATCCTCTCTTCTTTCGTGCTTTGCTTTAGCGCTGGGCCTAACCTGCCTTCCTACGGCGCTCTGTTGCTCTGATGCATTAGGATTTTCAATTTTTTTTTCTCTGAGTAGCCTGTCTGCCAACTTTTGAAAAAAGAAACTGCGAAGTTTTTCTCTTCTCGAAGACGTCTAAATACACAAATAACGGCATACAACTGAAGGCACAGATGCCCTCGGTTCATAGCCCTGTCGCAGGCTAGCCTCCAGCTTGCCTAGAAAATGGATGCTAAAAGGGAAGCGATACGGTGTGACGCCACTCTGGACGATCGCGTCGATCCCGGCCGCGGCGGCAACAAGGCGCCCGCGTGCCGTGTGATTGATTGATTGATTGAACGCCTTTATTGAATGGGAAGGCTCATGGCCATTGATGGGAGTAGAGGGGAATAGGCAGAATATTAATTGTTTTCACAGGTCGTCACTCAAATCATATTGCTCTGACCAGGCCACTACGGGAGTCATAATTGGCAAATATCATCTCTGTGTTAGCATCAGTTGTTAGAAGGGAACGGTAGTTCAGGCGGTAGGGTTCGATCTCGGAGCGTCCAGTAGAAAAAGCAGGGCAATCCCAGAGTAGATGAGATATGCCGCCCCACGTTAGAGTCGTACAAACCAACCAATAATAATCGGTTTACAGGAAAGGAAAGGCAGTGTTTATCGCAGGTTTTCTGTAGACACCTGAGCCGCGCCGTAAGGGAAGGGAGGAAGGTGGAAGCAAAAGCGGGAAGAGAGAAAGAGGAGCCGTAGTGGAGGGCTGCGGAGTAATTTCCACCATCTGGGGATATCCTCACCTCACGTGGTAACCGGAAATACAAGTCCTGCTTACCAGTATATTTCTACGGGTCGAGCTCCATGCTAATACCCTGATATGTTTAGCTGTATTTCAATAGTTTTTAATGACATCTCATACACCGTAATCTGATGCAGAACGTTTATGGTTACTCTAGAATACAGGATGACATCGTATTTATTTTTATGGACGCTAACCCTAATGTTGCATTCCTGGTGTGCTGCGGCGTACGCGAACGCCTATCTGTTTCTAGACATGGTGTTGATCCATAATGGTAAGCGCGTCATAGAGCCCACCATTTTTTGAGGACTTAAAATTCACACAAAACGAGGACCAAAATGTTTATTTTTAATGACTTGCATATATGCGTGTTACTTAAAATTGCCATTTAAAACCAGTAAAATGAGCCGTACAATGCCATATATTTACCATATCTATTTATCTATCTATACCAGTGGGACTGCATAACTGTGCGTTTTACAAGGTTTATTTCCAGTTCTAGATAAGGAGGCAACACTCCGGATGCTTTCATGTCATTGGAGCTGTTCTTTTGTTCGTTGTTGTTATGCAGAAGCGCCGTACTTCCACTCGGCCCCTTTTTACAAGACGGAAGGCGGCTAAAGCAAGAAGAAGAAGACTGCATGCGCCGCAAGAACCCGCAAAGAAGCAGCAACCGCTTAAGCATCGCCAGCTGGTAAGCAGCATGCAGCGTTGCTGCATTCGCAACGTGAGTGATGGTATGAATAACAGCCGCTTTTGGTGCTTTTACCGTGGAAGCTGCTCTTCAGAATGACGAGAACCCTGCCACAGTTGGGACGTAAGCTGTAACGGCACTCGTTGGTCAAATATTTAGGGGAATCCCCCAAGGTGGAGCAGATTTGTAATAAGGGAGTAATTAATCATTGCATCCACCCAAGCGCAGCCATACGGCTACAAAGGAAAGCTATACAGCTTTCTCAGAAACTTCGTAGTTAAAGAAAAATTCGTCCTCATCCGGGAATCGCCGGCCACTGATTTGTATTTGTTGTAGGCCGTCGTTGCACCCGCCAACGCTTCGGTGGTGGTAAACCGGCGCGTCTTTTTCTCCTTTTTTTTCTTGTCTATTTTCTCTTCTGTCCGCACGAGGCAGCGGAGGTGGCTCAGCTACAGAGCCAGTAGCAGGCCCGTGCATTTTCTTTTATTTCTTCCTACAGCCACAACAACAACATCTAGTGTCCGTACATATTTCTTTGGCAGGGAGATGATCGATTCACCTATTCTGTGCCTATAAGGGTGGTCTCAAAGGAGAAGTTGGTTTGGATCAGCTGCTTGGAAACGTCAAGGTGTCAGCGTCACGGCTGATAGCAGCATATGGCACACATACGGTGTGAAGTCTGCACGTTATATATATATATATATATATATATATATATATAATTTTTTTTGGGGGGGGGTCAGATTATGCGATGTTTACTGCTACATATGTCCCGAATGTTGCCGTCAGGAATACGCTGACTTATAAATCTTCAAAGTTGTCTTTTTTTGCGATATTTGCAGCAATATGTCTTCCGAATATTGCCTGCAATGAGTCATGTTCTCGGTTAAATTGGTTGAGAGTAACTTCTGTCTCTTAATTCGTTGCAGCCGCGCATTTATTTATGGCACCGTTGTTGCGCGATGTAAGCTGTCACTTTCGGCAGTTGAAGTACTGCTGTCTGCTTCTGTCGATGCTCGTCCAGCTTCCGCCTGACGAAGCCACTCAAGTTGAAAAATGAATAATAGGTCTACTGGAGACCAGTCTTCGTTGCCTAACCTGTCAACCAGCCCGAAAAACTGATATCGTCCACAGCGTATTTTTTAAAACATTATCCTTTTATCGGCTATATATCTTCATGTTGCGCTAGCCATGAAGAAAAGGGTTGCAGTTTTCTTTCTTTTTCATCGCTTCATGAGAGAGCAAGCACAAACTACACCTGCAGAACTATTGACGGCATCATTGTCACTCATGCGACTTCCAGCAGCTAATGGTTGATATTTGAAGAGGTAGCTGTGCCAAATAATAAAGTTAGCTAACAGCCAACATGACTAAAGTCTCCGCGCTGTAAACATTCAAACTCTCGCGACCGAGTCTTGGACATCTGACAAAATTATTCTGTTTTGCTCAGCAGCCACCACGAGCTGTATGACTGCTTAACACTCAAATTCAGCACTGAAAGTGTGAGTGTTTGGTACACTGCAATTGGAGTTTGAAATACCCCAGTGATTTGCTTGGCCATCGGAATTGCTGATTTGTGAAGAGGAATCATTGAATAGTCCAGGCTATAGTGAACTAGATCAGTTATAGTGAACTGTAAACTATTAGCAGGTACCATTTGTCATGATTATTATGTCTGCGGGAAACCTCTGGGGTATCTAGTTTTCTATATGTTCGAAGTAATATCTCCATTGAGCTAGGCAGATCAACTGTTTTTCCTTTGAGCTAGGCAGAGCTCGCTACTGAGGCCATCAAATGGCGCTAGTTGCACAATGACCGGAAATGCTGGTCATTTATCTACAAAAATCTTGTGTTTTGCTCAGTACAAGAACGAAATTGACTTCCTTCCGTCTCTGTGCAACATGATTGTTCAAATGCACATCACATGCACTGGCACTAGAACTCCTTAATTAATACCATGTATTGCAAGGAAATTGACGACATGTTATTTCTCAGAATTGAAGCTTAATATGATGTAGAATATCTATCCCAACCCTCACCCCCACCCTTAACCGCTCCCCCACCCTACATCCATGAAGCAACTTAGTTCTGCCGCAAGGTAAACGCCTACCGTAAGCAGAAATAAAGACGTAATAATAAAAAAAGGAACAACAATAACCTGTCTTACGGTAACCGCCTCGGATTTATCTGCACTCGCGCATTATGGGAGTGTTGACTATACGGACATGCCCATTTCTGTCCTCTTCGTTTGGCTGAAACCAGAAACGCAGAAATGATGGCTGGGTAGGAACACGCGACCAGTGTTACGTTCCTAGGCCATATCGGCTGCAACTGCTTGGTACGTTTTATCTGCGACTACGATGCAAAAGTATTTACTACAAAGTCTGTGCGAAAGACGCGATTTGTCATGAAGAGTTCCACAACAGATACGCAACTGCGGGTGATACAAAGACGTTAGAAGCTCCTACGCAGGTAACTCGTGATCTGAGACGGCCGTGCAAGAGGTTCTGACGGTTTTTGTGGTACACGCGAATGCGCTTATTGTGACGCCCGTATGGTGAGGTCCGGTTATGTGGATACTTCCAGAATATGGGATTTGTTGTCGGTTCTGGAAGAGGCACGGTATATGTCACTGGTTCACAACATGCGTTAACTGTGGGGGCATCAATGGTATAAAGAAAGAAGAATGAATGTATTCTGGCACTGGTTTCTTTTCTCTTTATTTATTTTGGCTCGAAAAGATCCTATTGTCGCAAATACTGCGACAAATGGCAGTATTCGTGCCTATCTAGGGCACCAGCACCAAACGCAAGTGTGCACTTTGCAAAAACAAAAACACTACAGGGTGTACATTTTTTTCACTCACTTAGAAATCAGCAGAAAGAAATATTTCCAGTCGTTTTCGCAAGGTAAGGAAAACAAAAGAAGCTTGAAGTACATCCGGACGTTATTCCCTACAACAGTCAGAAAAATACATTTTATATTCTGCTTTGAACTTGAACCCGATTTTAGGGTTTGGGACTTCCCCCAATACTAGATCGATAGCAAGGTTTGTTCATTATTTAATGGTTACTGTGTTCTGCAGCCAAAGGCAGAATGTGGTCCGCCTCTCTTCACTCTGTGCACTCGGCCTCGGCGTGAGTACTACTACCAACCCCGCGAGGACACCTGCACCCTGGCAGCAGAACAGGGGGAAGCTTCACTGTCACTCTGCAACCGGAGCCCCAACCGATTTGGCACCCTAGACAGCTGTCGCCGGAGCTGCATGACTTCAGTCATTCCGGCCCAGCGCTGCTTCGACAAACCAATCTTCGTGGGATGCTCGAGGTTGAGCGCCTTTCGAGCGCACGCATGGTTTATAGCGCAAGCTGGCAGTCATCTTTTCTTAAGTAGTCACAACTGTCGCTAGGCAACCTCGATTCAGTACACAGTAAAGTTTGTCAGTATTCACTCTGTATTCTATATATTATCAAGTGATTCATTTAAAGGGCCTCAGAGAGGGCACTTACAGTATTGTAATGCAAGTATTTTATAGACGTCTTTGTCGGTACTCGAATAAAATTTAAAATCTTTTCGTGCGCTTGTAATATGTAAATTATTTTAAAAATGTGCTTTTGGCAACAGCTCGCAAATGATTAGGGTGACGCCTCACCACGCGCTCCTTCCCCAATGACGTCATCGGGGCTTGTAATACGTAAATTATTATAAAAATGTGCGTTTGGCAACAGCTCGCAAATGATTAGGGTGACACCTCACCACGCGCTCCTTCCCCAATGACGTCATCGGGCTTGTTGTGTGCGCCCGTCCCCTGGGATATCCCAAGTGGCCCGGACGGGGCGTGGTGGGGCACCGTTGCGACTTTTCTGCATTTTTTTTCTGGCATGTTGGTGTTCACCGAGTTGATGGGTGAGAGTAGGAGCATCATGTACCATTGCCGACATGGTCGATGCTAATAAAGCTGGCCTAAAGATTTTTGCTTCGCGGAGAGGACTGATGGGATACATTTTTCTCGTGGAACGTTTTCTAGTTTTTGTAAATATATTTTCATACGCCCTTTAATCACGCTGTTGTAATCGCGGTTCTAAAAGTTATTCTGACTTGTAAGCAGATATTTTTTGGAAGGGTTTGCCTGCCTTCATTCTTTCTTATCACGGTTGCTTTGCATTTGGCGTAGATATTCGTTAATCACTGACGAACGCGGGCTTATGAAAATTCCAGACCTAATTTTTCAATTTTGAGATTCCAAGTTGACTTCACAGCACCGGAGCTGAACTCTCCCACGATTACCTTAGGAGTGTCGGTGCATATACGTCGGAAACATTTGTGGAGGGCACTTAACACTGAATACTTGCTGTGAGTGCGAAAGTCTGAAGTTGGGTAAAATGGATCAATGTTACATAAAAGATGGGTTAAGGTAGATTAATGGTAAGAAGTTGTTATGCTCAGCTGCTCACAAATTACCTTGAATATGTGCCCGTAAACGGATTCATATAATCCACATGACAGATAAGGAAAGGTGTCCCTCAGGGAGGTATCTTTAGTCCACTTTACTTTAAATCATACATTAACAGAATTGTTATTCAGCAAGGCGTAAAATTAATAAAATATGCAGAGGATGCTTGTGTTCACTTTATCGTCAAATTCTCATACAGGCCTTATTAGCAGAGCAAAGGATTTCTTAACCCATCTGCCAAAATGGAGCCGGGCTAATACTTTAAAGGTAAACTCCAAATGATCAAAGGCAGTTATCATCAGAACAAAAGATATGTGTATCCTAATTACACACAATATATTCAATAACTCAGAGAATATAGAAGTTGTCAGCTCAGTAAAAGTACTCAGCGTATACTTCACAAACACATTGCAATATGAAACTCACGTGGATTTTATACTTCAGAACTAAGCCGCATTACAGGTATACTAAATCAAAACCGCTATTCAACGTCAGCTAAACTGACCATTTACGATTAACTCTTTTCTGGCATGTAAACTACTCCCATCTTGTTTGGGGCACAACAGCAGCCTCTAATATGTCCGAGATACTATTGATGCAAAAGAATAATAAGTGCTAATGCAAAGGTGCCCTACAACTCACGCCAGAATACCATTAGGAAAGTCATCATCAGCACAAACGAAACCTCTCACGTACTACTATTTTCCTCTAAAACAACATGCACATAACTTGTTAACGAATACAGGAAGTTTAAGAGGGACTATTGAGAAATATAATACGCCCAGCCAAGAAAAATGGCTCACCCCTGTTTCGAGGACCAATTATGGTTATCAAATAATTGCTACAATTTTGTCGCCACTACTAAGTTCCTATCTAAAGGCCGACATAGATATTCATACATTAACACCATCCGAGCTCATCTGCTTTGCAATATCCACTGCTTAAATTTTTGCTGTTATCGTGTGATTGTTTCTGATGTTTGATGTTTGATTGATGTTTGTCTTTTGTTCTTTAATATATTTCTCGGCTATCTGTCTGCCGATATGTAAAGGAGGCCAAAGACACCACAAGCTGGGAACCAGCAGCCTTTACCTTGGCCCTATCCATTTGCTTGTAAATGGGCCCAAATAAATGAAAGGAAATAGTTCACTGACTAACTATATAATATAGGATCTCTGTGACCACATGACTGTTCTGATGATGAAACGCCGATTTTTCGGCAATTTTTTCGTGAAACCACCGTATTGGATTGCGCTGCTTATGAGATATACATATAAGGCTTCCATCTTAAAAAAGAATATCAAACGTCATTTGTCCGAAGACTCGTCATAGACAGCATTCCGTCTTATTACTCAAGCGAAGTTTCTGCTTAAAACAACTGTATAAGAAACGTCGCGTCTGGTTCTGTACAACCACAAAAAATCATGCCGGCAGTAACCAATCTAGGCTACTGCAAGAATTGCGTTCAATCGTTTGTGATAACTGCATTAACAATCTGTCATCCTACTTGCCAGGGTTTTTTGTACTTCACAGGGGCTTTCTTGCCCGTTTATGTCTTTATGCGTTCCATCTGAATGTGTTGCATTCTATGTAATATACCTAAGTACACAGGCATGAGCATTGTTCATCACCGGTATTACCTGTGGTCTTCATTTTTTTGTCGCCTTGCAAGTTAAAATGGATAGCGTAGCTTTTTCTTTGATGCCCAAATATGTCCTAGGTTATAAAGGCATCATTGGCAATCTATTTGTCCACCTCAGCGTGATCATAGCCATGCAAAGAATAAAAGCTAGACAGAACTCTGCCCGTGAAAGAAAAAAACAGAAACAAAATATTGGCATTTTATTGAACGTTTAGATTTTGTGCAGCGTTTCGTACCTTTTCTGAAGTACTACACTATATTGCCGTCGTTTTTTTTCCTAGTTCTGTTCTAACAAGGAACAACACTATAACACATCATATTTTCAGGCTATCGAAAAAATTGCTCTTCTTACTACAAGTTTGTGATGAAAAACACTGCATGAAATCTTGGCAAGTAAACTGTTCTGTTTTGTTTTCGTTTTCTACATTATGTAACAACATGGACAATTTTCTTATAGTCCTGGTGATGTCTTGCTGTGGATGCACAAGAATGAGATGTGATAAAGGGGAAAATTGAATATACACTGAAAATGCATTCCTTCGCGAACATTGAGCGTATCCGGTATGCTGTGCAGGCAGCTGATCATCTCTGCCTGGTGGTTCTTCAACGGCCGCCGCTGCCAGCCGTGGCACTTCCCGGAGGGCCAGTGTCCCGATCTTGGATTCGTGTTCCGCAGCCGGACAGAGTGCAGTCGGAAGTGCGGCTCTCGCCGTCCCCCCTGGAAGGTATGTTAGATCTTCCTCAGTACACCACCTCCGAGAGAGAGAGAGAAAAAGCGAGTATGGATGATCGGGTGAGACGCAGCTCCCCCTTTCATCGTCTATCTCCCCGCTAGACATCGGCCGGAGTCAGTTGGCTTCCGGTGGCGGCCTGGGCATGACGGATGACTTGCTTCTGGATTTGTTCTTCCTGGCTGTGAAGGGAGGATTCCCATGTGTCTTTATTTCCATGTATCCCGTTTAGCGCTGGGCAATTATGTGATTAAGTCTCGCTTTTTGGACAGGGAATAGTCTGCCCGCGCTGGGATCCAGTGGGTGGGTCCTCGGGAGACCTCGTTGGCGATCTCGTTCCCTGTGAGTCCACATGGACGGATGCCCATATTACTTTAATTAGGTGGTTGGGTACGTTCTCCTTGCCTGCTCGCAGAATTTAGCCGGCCTCTTTGGACACCTTACCGTTGTCATATGCTTTGATTGCTATTTTAGAATCTGTGATGATTATTCTGCTTGATGGATTTGTGATTGCCAGGGCAATCGCCACCATCTCTGCCTCCTCTGGCGAAGGAAAGAAGCCAACAGTCGGCGAGGCCAAGGAAAGCATTAGGAATTGTACTTTGTCTTTTTTTTTTGTAATTTTTACTTCGATAATCATATAAATTAGTAATGTAACGTAATCTGTTTAGGGGAAAGATAATTAAACGCAAAGTAGAAGAAAAACAACGTGCCGATGGTGGGAACCGAACCTACGACCTCCGAATATCGCGTGCGGTGCTCATCCAACTGAGTTACATCGGCCGCTGTCCCCCCTGCTACTTTTTGGGTATTAATGTTGTCTGTATACGAACATTGAGAGTGTTCACCAGCGCCACCCTCAACCATAGCGGCAGACGTGGAACGTCCTGTGTTACCGCCAGCGTCAAGTAGAACGTGATCAAGAGCGAGGTCGAAAGCTGTGCTAGAACTCTCTGACGCTACCTATGGCTTC
This sequence comes from Amblyomma maculatum, assembly GCA_023969395.1. Taxonomy (NCBI): domain Eukaryota; kingdom Metazoa; phylum Arthropoda; class Arachnida; order Ixodida; family Ixodidae; genus Amblyomma; species Amblyomma maculatum. Next base: position 99,947 of record JAJIZL010028960.1, read on the forward strand.
GAGACTGCCAGAACCGAGACCCCCGTAAGCTACAAGCAGATAAATGAAGGGGAAATGAGGGTGTTCCTTATAATACGCTTGTATTATAAGGAGTTGGTGGCATATTACACGTTCGCCTCAAAAATTGACCTTTCCGTCTTCCTCAGGCTCCTCGAATACTGAATCTGGCTTCACTATAAGCATTTTCGACCCCTTAAAGCTTGAAGGAATGAAAAATTGATTGTATTTGAATATTCTTTGCGTGGCGTTTTATTAATGTTATTTATGCATTACTCCAGTGAGGACCCTTTATCCTCATTCATGATGGAATGGGGAAAAGAAGGTAGGGATATTTCCGTGTATACTCTGGACCTGAACAATGGGATAACTTACCTGAAAGAAAATTATTGTACTTTTCTAGAGCATACTGATCGTTAAAAGGTAGAAGCCCCCAAAAATGAGAAAAAGGACTTATCGGAATAACTGCCTTTGAAATGATAGCCTGAAACTACGTAAGAAATTCCTTTTTCGAATCGTGCAGAAATGAATAATATCGGCCGTTAGTGTGAAGAGAAGTGTGCAAAGATTTTGCGGTGGCGACAAGTGCCGCGGTATTGCGAAAGTTGTAAAGAAGTAGATTAAGATGCACTTTTGTTTACATATGCTATTACATAGTGCTTGAACGATATAGTGCTTTGCTTCTGTCTTTATGCTCCGTATTTGTCTATGGAACTTTTCTATACAAACACACCTATAGGCATCGCTTGTACTCAGCTGATAATGCAGGAAGTATTCTCCAATCCTCTGCTTCCTTCTCGACGCAATATCTTTGAGTGGTATTTTGCCCAGTTCGAAAAAAACTATGCAAAACTTTCTGTTGTTACGACGGAATTTCTGTGCAGTATTTGACGAGAAACCTGCAGTGACAACAGAACGTTCTGTATAGTAACATCAGAAAGTTCTGTAGTTACTACAGAAAACTCTACAAAACTACAGATAACAGAAATGTACTACAGAAAAACTACAAAACTACAAAAAAGTACTACAGAACTACAGATACATCGGACGTTACGACAGAACTACGGAATATTTTGTCGTATTTTTGACATGGTTCTGTAGTTTCTTTTTCGACTGGCTTTGTGTTGACATTCGGTTCATCTTGGTTTGGCATTTTCAAATAAATTCCCCCCCAAAAACTACCTCTTTTCGGTAGCATGTCATCGTCACAAGCCCTGCGTTTAGTTTCGTTATCGGGTCGGGAACGGGGATGCATTAACGACTACCCTTGCTAGAATACGAACACAGGACGTGTCACTTTCATCGTTATGGTCGGGTATGGTGCTGGCCAACACTCTTAAGGGCAGGGTACACGCAACGTAATTAGATGAGAAAGTGGAAGATTGAACATGTGTCGCCTTATTTTCAGTCGGCAGGACACCGGACGCAAAATACAAAGGTTGTTCTTCCGGATTCCACCGTCACGTTTGATTGTTTTTCCGTCTACGTTTTGTGAGTTATCTTCGTGATTATATTGTTACGGACGACAAGGAAGAAGAAGCGGGCAGTGGCGCGGGCAGGA
>JAJIZL010028962.1:0-33654 GCA_023969395.1 Amblyomma maculatum
GTATATATATATATATATATATATACTCCCTAAATCTCTGTGCACCGCTTCTGTGTCAGCTCAGCGCCGCAACACCAACTCTATTCATTAGGGATTTAGCTTTTCAGAGACGTACTGATGTAGACGCATACCGGTTTAACGGAGTTCTTCTGCCCCACCCCACCCCCGTCACCCGTCCTCTGCCATTGCGCGGATGTAGCCAACGCAGCTGGTTTCCAGGAAACCGCTATACATCTATGTCAGTACGTCTCTGACAAGTTAAATCTCTCCAATGTTAATAACCGTGCAGTCACAATCGCGACTATTAATTTATCCAAGGAAAAAGCAACCGAGAGCAACAGAGGTAAAACGTAGCGACGATTTAATTAAATAAGACGTAATAAAGTGGCTGCGACTGACTCAAAAGTACACCTGGATGGATGAAAGGATGTTAATATAATAGCGTCCCCTTTGAAACGAGGCGGTGGCAGTCGCCACCACGCTCGAATTTTTTTTTTCTTTTTTCTTTGCATCTTGAATCTTGTTATTAATTCGTCAAATACTTCGTCATTTCGGTTACTGTTTTTTTATACCCTCCTAACCTTATGTAATTTTTCTACTTTTCATCTACCAATCTTCCAATCGCTTGTGCTAACACCGCGCAGATTCATTCACGCTACCACTGGTGACTAGGGCCTCATGACTGGATGCATGAACCTGCATGACATCTGGGTGGATACCATCACATTCGAGTATAGGATGTTTAATTGTTTCTTCGGATTTACGGTGACACTGCATCTTCTTGGTCAATTTATTTATTTTATTTTTGTAGCTGTGTATTCTAAGGCACCCAGATCTAGTTTCAAAAAGTAGGGCACTGCCTGTTACCAAAGAAAGATTCCTTCCTGATCAGCCTTTTCCACTTTCGATATACCTCAATGTCATGTGCAGCGCCACAACTTCGATGAAATGGCGCGTCGCAGACACCGCAAAAGGACGCACATCCTTCCCGAGATAGCCTGCCCCCTGCTGCCCTAGATCCACCTGAACGAACTATGCCCCCCCCCCCCCCCCGATAGTCAGCGGAATCACAATGGCCTACTTAGCCCCCACCCCACCTCTGCCCCTCCACACACAGACTTGCCCCCACCTCATCAAAAGCGTTTCCCCCGGGCCTCGTCGTCATCCGTTGCCCCACTTCGCCCTAGCTACAGGAATAACAGTCCCCCCTGCTCGCTTTAGCCGATGCCCCTCCTGTTATTTAAAAGTAAAACGAATAAAAATGCTGTGAAATCCCTCCGCCACATACATATCCGGCACCATTCTCTTCTTTCAAATCTAGGTCGCGGCGCCCGATGACTGCTCGGCACGACCTCGGCAGGCTATTTACTTCCCCACGCGACGAGTGTGGCACCTTAGTAACAGGGAACGGCGAGACGTCATTACTCCGGAGCAGGATGTGGTGTAATGATGAACGCGACGAAAAACGCAGATAGCCATTGAAGGTATAGTGCAACATGCGGTCTTTGCACGGCTCTCAGTATACCGTCATATTTTCCTTTAACGTCGGCTATCTACAGATGTCGCTGATAACGCACGCTGTTCAATTTTAAAGCGATATAGCGTTCAGGTTCCTGTGCAGCAGAAATCCCGGCGGCGTTATAATAGTTGTAGTTTATTAGTTCTAGTAGAGCAGTTATTTGCGAAAAATAACGAGAATTCATGCCTGTTTCGCAGGTGACATGGAAGGGCTCTGATTTGTAGCAGGATTGGCCTAGTTGGAAGGAACTATACAACTGCCAACTCGAATATCTTTTTGCATATATGGAAAAATGAGGTGGGAATCGCACACACCAAGAACTTTGCTCTGCTCAACTGGCACCCCCCCCCCCCCTTTTCCCGCCGTTTGAAGCCTCGAATCATCAAAAAATCCCGAGCACACATGATTCTGGCTTACAGGAGGTAGTTGGCAGGGGAAATGGCCTAGCAGTGATTGGAAGGAGGGTCGGAGGCGCTATTTCCTAAGGAGACTGCACCTAAGCACAGAGCGCTTCATCTGTAGCAGTTTTCTAAAAGGAAATAGAAGCACCACAACGTATGGTTCTCAGAGGACCATTATTATAACTAATCGTTTCTTTTTACATATTTGCGATAACATAGTCATGTATAGCATGCTGCGGAATAAGAGTGTAAAAGATGAGACCCTTCCGGCACACTTGCATTCTTGACGCTACCCATACAGACCACGCTGTTACGCTCATTCGGCCTGGTTGGGTCTATTTCTATGTCGGGTGGCCTTTCCTATGCTACTGTGTGCTAAAGAACAGGTGTGGTATATGAGAAAAACAAATTAAGGATTTAGCAACTGAGGGAGTAGCGTGTACGCGAAGAAGGGTCCGCGAGGACAGTTGGCAGACGTGATTGAGCCATTATAACGCCTTCCCGCAATGCACTTAAGGGTGGAGCTTAAGTGTCCAACCAAATTTTTCACGTCGGTTTCAATTCGAGGCTCAGTTTTCAATTTGAAGCAGGCTTCAGACAATGATCGGCCAAATCGGCGACTGAGAATTTTAGTGGTAGCGCGCTACAATATTTTTGGGTCCGCTTATAGTTGACCCATGAATACAGAAATTGCGATAGTGGTGTGATCCATTCCGTAAGGAGGGAATCCGATGAAAGAAAAAAAAAAAGATAACAGTTCACTACAGAAATTGCACTGGGAGAATGAAAGCATTAGCGCTGCCGCTACGTTTCTGTAATTTTCACTTTCTTTTACTTTATTAAATGTGTTTATGTTACAATGAATTATACTTTTTATTCCTTTATTTTTATTTTTTTGTTTGTGCTTTTGTTAGCCTTGTTAACTGTTTTTATTTTATTTTTCTCATTCTTCTTATTGGCCACTTCTATTAATTACCGGCACCACTTATTATCATTATACTTACCTTTTTACATAGTCTACGCGTTAGTATCAATAAGGAAAGTCACGTGGACACTTGAACCGTAGTGGCTTCCTTTTTTTCGTCCACATTTAGACCTCACCGGCATACAGTGCTGCCAAATCGCGCGAAATTTCCCATTTCGTGGGAAATGCAAGCTTCTGAGGGAAAAAGTGGAATTTATTTTCAACCCTACTGAAAAAATTGTATGAGGCAATAACCTCCATTTTCTCACACAGCCTCACTGGATTCACGTATGAAATCACGTACAAGTCGCATATAATTGCGTAAGATATCATAGATTCTTGTACATTAACTTAAATTATGGACGATATTTTATGATAATGATGTGCTCCGTATGAGAGTCTATATGATTTGATGAGATTGTGTGAGGTTCTTGCCCGGTAGAACTTTTCGTTTTTGAGTATAGGAAACCCATTGAATATGTGGGAAATTTCTGCTCTTGCTGGAAACTCTTGTTACATATACGTTTCCCCGGGAAAATGCGTAGAGACGCAGTGAAAACGGCGAGCTGGCCTTTTTTGGGGAGCGGAATTCCGGCCTGTCTTCACTTTCATGCCTGCCCTACTGCAAAACGAAAAGTTCTACGGAGCAATAACCTCACACAATCTCGTCAAATCACATAAACTCTCATACAGTGCACATTATTATCATAAAATACCTTCCATAATTTCTGTTAATGTTTAAGGAACTATGAGATTTTACGCAATCATATGCGACTTGTATGTGATTTCTTACGTGAATTGACTGAGACTGTATGAGAAAATATGAGGCTAATGCCTCACACAATCTTTTCGGTAGGTGGCCTTATCTTGGTTGCAAACTCAATGAATTGCAATTGCGCGCACGGCACATCACACAGTTAAGCACCCACAGCGTGGCATTCCGGATTCATTTTTAGGAAGATCGGAAAGGGACAGCTTTATTTTCACAGAGTAAGTGTGTGATATCTTTCCCCGTACACACTGATCCCCGGAACGGAATCATGCAGACGCATTCTGAACAACTTTCTGTGGCTCTGCAGCAAAGGTCAGGGAAGAAGAACCATTTTTCCCTTTGTGCCGTGGACACGATCAGGCCTCGGTTCAAGGGCGCGGAGGGGAGAAGAGGGTAAATAGAGTTTTAGCTTACCGTGATCCGCGATCCGCTACCGTGATCCGCCACCGCGCGTTCCACTGCGCATGCCCAGATCCCTTGACGCCGATAGATGGCGCCACATACTGGATGTCGGCACATACACCTGCCGCGTCGGAACCAATCAGCTTGTGCGCCCCTCCCACGCACGGTAGCGGGTCACGGTGGCGGATCGAGGATCACGGTAAGCTAAATCTCTCTAATAAGTTGGAGAAAAGGTACGAGGCCTCTAGGGGCAGGGGTTAGCACAGGCCGCTAGAGTCAAACTTTCTAAACACTATACCTGGAAACTCCAAGGCTAGTGTCAGCCTTTCGATAGCTTCGGGAAGGCGCCATGAACTATCTCCTTGATCAACATTATGAGTAGGATTTATATTTTATTTCATTGTGCTACTTTCCAATGAATTTGATTGGAGGTGTTCACTCTAAAGTTATTCTTTCACGAAAAAATATTTCGTGGGAAAAAAAGAAAACATTTTTATTGACATCTGGGAAAATCCACCTGACCAATGTGACAAAACACTGCCGGTATCGTCTATCTATTATTTAAGCACAACGCGAGAGACTAGCGGTTAAACGCGTGGGATATTCGGTTGCAGCGATGGCGTCTAATGCAGTGGAAAGCGGAGCAGCCTTTGCTGGCGCAGTCTCGTCATCACAATAATGCACTCGCAGCGAAAAAGTGTTTGTGACAAAGCCTGAACAGGATTCTTCGAGGCCGGTGAGGATCTGTTCTCTGCTGCTTCTGTGCTGTTGCTTCGATGCCCTTTGTTTTTGCACATCCGGATAAGGTCTTAAGGGTCACTTTGGCGCAGTCGACAGGACATGGGACAAGTTTGTGACACACTGAGACCGTAGAAGTTCTTAGTCATCATGGTGAGCATTCCCAGCACCGAAGTAATTACGCCCGTTGATTTCGACATGTTATTTGCTTAGAATAAGCACCTTCGAATCCGAGACTCTGGACTAATATCTAAATCGAGGATGATAAAAAAAAAAAACTAAAGTTACTGCTTTTGAAGAAAGTTCATTTACTAGATCTCTGTGCATGCCGGAAGTAACCAGCGAGGATTCAGATGTGAACGAACTACTAAAAATGAGCGATCAAAGTTTGCCAGTTTCCCGAGTTTCCCGAGAGAAATATACTGTGAGAAACCCCAGCTCCAGTTATTTTTTATCTCCACTCCATCTTAATCGGTCGAGGCTAGGAAAACTGCGATAACCTCGGTGAATAGCAGACGAAACGCGGAAGGAATAAGCCGCGTGCTTCGAGCAGAGCCGGGATCACAAATGCGACTCGAGGTCATCGTCTACTTTGAGAAAGTAAAAGAAAAAAAAAAGCTATTCCGGCCCGCCATTTTGCTGTGTTTCTTACTCAAGGATTCCGGCGCCATCTTTTTCTTTTCTTTTTCTTAATTGACGGGAAGCAGCGGCTGGCCACTTTCACGCGACAACCGCGGATATAGATAGCAGGAGCGAAGAGTACACGCAGTAAAGAAACATCCTGGGAAGGACGGAGTCATAGACACGCTTACACGGGAAGGACGCAAAGATAGCGACGCACGGCGAATAGGCAACAAAAAGAGCCGCAAGAAAAACAAAGTCAAGACAAGCCCTCACATTAGCCGCATCCGCGACCGGTCAAGAGGGGGCACGCAAAAGGACGATCCAGCCCCAGACCTGTTGCGAATCCGCCCCAGGAAATTTCACAGGCGGCGGAGACCTGTATCACAGGACGCGTGAAAATAAAAAGCAAAACAGAAACAAGAAAACACGGTTACGGAATGGGCTTCCGTTCCTCGAGATGAATGAATGAATGAACGCATACTCTAAAACCTACTACACCTCCTCCTCATCCTTAGACCTCCGCGTTCCCAGCCCCGCCTTGAGGCTTTGCCCAACACTGACGTCGCGTATCTCGCGCATCTCGTAAATACCGCGCGGAGACGTGGTCGTGACAAACTTCTCACAGGTCTTAAGCATTCCTTCCAAGGCTGGCAGCTTCCCTTGTGAATGTGGATCATGCAAGGTGGCCATCCGCACTCCACGGATGTTACCCTGTACCTCGTCCTCTATTTTGAAACGCTTCTTGAGGGCTATGTTTTTATACCTCTCTCTCATCTCTTTGATTTCCTCTACCGCTACCTCACTATCCCTTTATTTCCGCCGCCTCATTTCAGGTGTTTCATATATCAGATAACGAGGCTGGCAAACATCTTTTCTTTCCGCTTTTGATATCTAATAAATAACCACATAAATAACTATACTGCTACTTGAGTGGAGAAGCAGGCTTCATCGCCTCTTTATGGATGGCGGTAAAGCTTATTAACCTAAGCTGTGCAAACTACCAGATTAAATTTTAGGTTTCGACACCCTGACAGCGGCAAGTCACTTGGAGCGAACAAAAGCTGCTATATAGCTTTAACAACCAGTTTCGTTATCATTGAAGTTCTTGGAATGATAAAGGACCACTTGTAACGAAGTTATAATCGTCATTCTGTTTACTCAAAACTGCAGCAGCCCAGGTAGCAGCGAGCGTTAGAAGAATGTTCGTATTGTAATTAGTCTTATCTAATAACTCCTCCAATCGCCGATAACAGTGACACCCATCGTGAGAAGCAAACGTTTACGTGTGTGTGTATATGCTAAAGAAAATAATCGTACTTAATTCAATTCAGCGAACATTCACTGCCCCTTTTGCTCCTGCGCACGTTCGATTTATCGAGCATGGAAATAAGCACTCGGTCGAACATTACTATTACAATCAAAACTAGCGTTATTGCAATGTTTGAAAAAAAAAAAAAAAAAGCTTCTTTTGTATTGCAGGTATAATTTTACTGTTAAATAAACGTTTTCTAATAACTTCTAGACGTCATTATATGTTGCAAATGTCTATAAAGCAAGTGAACATATATTTCAAGCATTGTTTTAATGCTTGCTTCTACCTAATGATTATCGACCGATTGCAATTCCCTTTTTGGACATAATTTTAGAAAAACTAATTGAAATAAGGTTGTCAGGGTATAGTGAAAAAATTAACATATTGACAGATAGTCAACGCTCCTTTCGGCGCGGACTATATACAGATCTACTGCAACAGTTTCTCTCGTAGGTTATGTTAGGCTGGCTATTGATAAAGAAATTTTCTCAGGAGAAGTATTCATACATTTCAGTAAAGCATTTGATTCCATTGATCACTCCATCTTGTTTCACAAACCAGAATCATACCTTATCACGGGGACTCCTTAGTGCTCTTAAAGGGCTTTCTTTGCGACCAAGAGTACGTTGTCTCTATTAACAACCACACATCTAGCATATACCTCTAATTGCCAAGGGGGTTCCACGGGGTTCTAGTCTAGGCTCTGTATTGTTTATAATCTATATTAATGATTTACCGTCCTGTTTTAGGCATTGCAATAGTATACTATACGCAGATGACTCCGCGATGATATCATTGCACTAGGAGATTAAACAGCTCATATCTAATCTACAAAATGACCTTAATTCTCTTGAACGCTGGTGCCAAATTAAACGCCTGTCTGTTATCGTTAATAAGACTTCAGATTTTTCATCCCCTTCAGGAGCCATTGTCCACTATACCACTACTATACATCAATTATGCTGCATTCTTGTCGCAAGACCGAATTTCTTTTCTGTGTGTTCTCACTGACCCTGTAACTGAAACCTGCAATAAAATTTGGTATGGGTTACGTGCACTAATTAAAGCCTGAAGCTATTTTCCAATGCAAACTTTATTAACCCTTTACTGCGCATTAGTCCACAGCCATCTAAATTATGGAATCTCATCCTGAGTAACGCCTATCATGTTCATCTGTTGCCTTTTAATAAAACTGCAAAAACAAGCGATGCGCATCATAACCTGATTCCCTCGAATATTACCTTCGCGTATTTTGATCATGGATTTAAACGTTCTACATATCTCGGGCCTTTATTTTTATAATATTGGTATTTTTTTTTTTTTTTTTTAAGATTCTTCATCATCAACTCCAGCTAAGAACTTTTCCTCCCGGTACGATCATAAACAACAGCTTCACGCGCTTTGCGATGCGTAACAACCTTTTACTACCTAAGGTAAGAACTAGCAACAGGAAACAATGCCTTCATTTTTCTTCCATATCATTTTGGAATTTATTAAACTTAGACATGAAACAAACAAATACACTTTCTTTGTTTAAGTTCAATTTAAAGGTTTTCTTTGTTAACACGTGGTTTTATAGTCATTTATTCTATGTATCGCGGCATCCGTGAGTGCATTATTGTACCTTCTGCTTTATATTGCTTGTATTAAAATCTTTCTGTAGCTCACATTACAGTATCTATCAATCTATTTCTTCTCTGTGTAGCTGAGTAATATAAGTTTTGTGCATTTCTATTTTCTAGCTTATTGAAATTTATTTTCATGGGTGGTCCCATCTTCTGCAAGATAGATACATAGTGTAATATACATTACAGAAAGATTTTAATGCAAACAATATGAAAAAGAAGGTACAAAAAGCACTCATGGATGCCACGACACATAGAATACATAACCATGAAAATCACATGTAAACAAGTTGCTTGTAACTATTTTTGGATTCTCTAATATACTTTCAACTTCCAACCTATATGGCCACAGCTATGGGTAAACTGAATGGCGCGAATTAAGGTCGGTGCTTAGAACAGAAACAGCGTAAGTTGTTCACAAAATTATTTTCCGTGATGTCACGTGGCGATCTACTGTATTTATACGTCTTTATGATTATAACGTGAGTCTAAGTCGACAGATATGTTTTTAATAAGACAAGATATGAAACTCCTAGGTTGGCTTAGATACGAGGGTGTGTATGCGTAATTCGTGATACACGACGAGAACTCATTGAAAATGGAAGAACGGCAAGCAGGCGGTGCCCTTATAAAACTCCGCCCGAATTAAGACAGCAGTGTAGCCAGCTAGCCATTACTACTCCTAATCATAGCCGACGAAAGCACTTACGGAGGCAGGAATTCTACGGGTCGTGGATATTCGTCCTGCAATGTGACCTGGCAGCCTGTCCTCGATTCCTATTGCGGGAATATGATTGACTGAGTGAAAGCTGCGCTTGTCAAAGCTGGTACAGGCGTCGTGATCACACCTGGCGCCATGGCTACGGCCTCTTGACGCCAGCGTGAACACGGTTTTTAAGGATCGGCTGCGACAGGTCAATTGTTTCACTTTCTTGGTGATACGTGCGAGCTAACCGAAACCGGCCGCGTCAAACCCACGTTGAATTGTTGAATTCTTGGATGATATTTGGGAAGGCTTGCTCGCGTACTTATTCTGAAATTTCTGAATTTTGAATTTTTAGTGGAACATAAAATGGTGTACTGCATGAGGAAAGCGACAGCAGTGGTGATGTGATCGGAGCAGGTTCGTGGCCAACAAGTGTCGTTTCCTTTTTGTAGCTGTATTTCGGATGGATTTTTCTGTTTGCTTGTTTTTCAGTCATTTAACTTTCCGGTGTCGGCTTCAAATCGAAGTGGGCTGAAGTTCGATCGAGTAAATACAGTATGTTTATTAATGTCCTACAAACCATCCCAAGGAAGAATAATTCCAAAGAACTTTTTTGTGGAATGTCCTAGGAGTTTTTAAGGGAGTGACTAAAATGCGGCTCATCATTATGGAGAAAATAAAAAGAACAGGCCTCATAATGTAAGGACCGCGTACTGCAATATTAAGACAGGATTTATATTTTATTTTGACATTGACAACAGCTTGGATGGATGGAAGAATGGAATTTAAGAGGGTACCTTTTGAAACGTGGCGGTGGCAGTTGTCATCATGCTTGCCCCTCTCCCCTTCCCCTTAGGTATTGAATTATGTTATAAATCCGACAACTATATTACGCCATTTCAGTTACTAAATTTTTATTTCTGCCAGTCTATCCGTTTGTCTTCTGCTTTTAAAACAAGCAGGAAGAATGGATGGATGGATGGATGGATGGATGGATGGATGAATGGATGGATGGATGGATGGACGGACGGACGGACGGACGGGTGGGTGGATGGATGGATGGAATATAAGAGCGTCCCCTTTGAAACGGGGTGGTATCAGTAGCTATCATGCTCATTTTTCTACCTATAGTTTAATTATTGATTTAGATTGGTTAACTAAACTATCATTCTATTTATTAAGTTTTTGTTTCTACATTACTAATATTATGTCACTTCTCTGCTTTCAAGCCACCAATCTTCCAGTCGTTTTTTGCTAGTTTCCACCACCGGTTTATTCACCCTGCAACTGGTATCCCTAAACCCCATAGCTTCAGGAACAGTGACTGCGCCTGCATCAACTTCCGGTTGGATACCATTACATTCGAGTATAATAGGGTCAGTTGTTTCACTGGAGTTACCACATACAGCACATGCGTCATCTTCATTGTTAAATGTCTTTTTGTAGCTGCGTGTTCCAAGGCACCCTGATCTAGCTTCAAAAAGTAGGACACTGCCTCTTGAGTTATCAAAGAAAGCTTCCTTCCTTATCTGCCTTTTCCACTTGCGGTATAATTCCACACTCTGTTTCTTTTCCCTCGAATTTATCCAATTTTTACCTTCTGTGTTTGTCACCTGTTGCTTAACGCTCTATATTTCTTCGTCCTTGTGACCAGCATACTTACTGGTATAGTTTCCTAGTTCTTTTCCTCCATTGTGAGTGAACGCTTTTTAGGTATAGGTATTTAAATACATTCGCTGCCCATCTGTTACTGCCCAATTTCCTCAGGCGTTCCTCATATAATATTTTACTCTGAGCTTCCCGTACTTCGAAAGCATAAAACGAGCTGGAGCGCCATCTCCGAAAAAACCTTGCATTATTAAGACGACCCTCTTTTTTATTTCAGAAGCATTATTCACATCTTATTATTATCTCTAGTGTGCTCTCCGAAGCAAAACCACGCTTCCTTCGCACCGCCGAAGTTCCTCTAGCGTAGCAGATGATGCCACAAGGTTTCGGATTCCTTAGTTGAAGCGGTAATCACGGTTCACTAAAGCTAGCATCGACGGAGCGTCCTGCGGCGGCAGTTCTAGATTCGCCCCTCAAACAAACGCTACATTATGATAAAGCTATCTAATTACTGCCTGGCAGCATGGGACTCAATTAGTGTTTAGTTCGTCCATTCTAACGGCGCGAAGCCGCTACTGCATTCGTTTATCGTGGTTTTCAGATTCGCAATACACAAATAATTTGTCTGATCCACTAGTAGAACAAATAACCGATCAATATATCAGCTACGGAATCTATAAAAAGGCAGCTGCTGACTCGAGCCTTTTAGTGCGCCGAAATATATGGGTCCTTAAAAACCGGCTCCCGGTGATTTTAACGTCCCACTATCAACTATACATGCAATGTTTAGTGATAGTTGCTAGTCTTCATGAACCGAACAGTCAGAATCTCCTAGGACACCGGTTGAGTGCGCCACGCCCGTTTTGACCTACTGGTCAACAGTGGACGCGCGCAGAGCATCCAGCGATATCGGAGCAGCGCCATTCCATTCTTATCGCGTTCCCTCCTTCCAGGTATGTTTCCCGCCGTCCCGCCACAGCGGGTCGCAGTGGACGCCGGTGTTGCCGCCAACCAAGGCGGCTAGGTGGGGTGAGCTGACCGCAAAGTCTGCGGGGCGACGCAGAGGCGGCCCAGCATCCGGTCAGAGCCTGTCTGCGGCGCCGGATCCATGCATCAAAGGCTGCGGTGACCACCGCGGACGGCGATGGCCAGGTCGGGTCAGGGCGAAGCAAGAAAAGCCCGACAGTGTAGAACGAAGTCGAGCAAGAAAGAGCAATGCGGCCTAAGCCGGAGGAGACCTACAGCTGCTCTAAACGCGAAGGGCCCGCTATACTTCCGGGGTGCAGAAGCAAAGAAAACCGGGGGAAAAAGTCACAGCAAAAGCTGCAGTTGGCCGCTAAAGAGGAGCATAAAATGTTCAAAGGGACATGAAAGGTTCGCGAGGTCTCGGTATAGCCTACAGAACGCGTGCATTAGAGAAACAAGGCGTGCGTGACACGACCTTCAGGGAGTGTTCAAGAATTGTCAAATATGAATAGAAAAAAAAAAAAAAAAAAACACGAAGTACCCGCTAGACGAGACTCGATCTTCAGCCGCCATTGTAAACACACGTCCCTTGCGAGCCGCACGCTATACATGAGCTAAATGTGCGCTGTGGAAACCTTGTTTTGGCTATAAGAAAAAACTAAAATGAAACAGGTCCTCTAAGCAGTGTGCACCGTCCTATGGGAGCGCCAGGGTCCAGTATCGACTGCGGCTCCGATATAGAAACTCGGGCACCGCCCTACTCACTATGGGTTAAGCGCACGGGCGGTACCCGGATTACACAGCAGCAGAAGACTTCCGAAATAGGCCCGTCCCAGGATAGTTCCTCATACCAGATGATGAGGATATTGCTGCCTGATCTTAGCTTGCGTTAGATGAATTTCATATATCCAAAATATCAAACTGACGCGCTGTTCCGCAAAGCTATAGGCAGGCTGAGAACGCTGCAAGTGATGTAATCGATTAAGGTGTATAGGTGCCGCATCTTGAGAGAAGGTTCTGAGTCTATCAAAGTCATATGTGTCGACCTTGGGCCTGTGTTCTCAGTTCACAGCAATCTAACTAGAAGCGATACACTAAGCACGCAGTGTACGTACGACCACTCGTCTGCAATCCTGAAAGCGATTTCCGCCCGAACAGGGAAGGTATCAGAGAATTCGTGAAAAAAAGAACAAGGGGCCAGCAGTGCGAGTACGAAGTTTCCAGGGTGCATCGGGTCTGCTCTCTAAAGGCTCACAGTAGGTCCTGTAGCAAATGATATCGTATCCTGCCGACTGTGCCAATATGCTGTATGAAGCCCTCCACATGTGCTAGCCACCAAATACCTTTACAGTCCTGTTGCTTGCTACAGGGTGCGTACCTATCATTCAGTCGGTATATAGGAGCACTGAACAAGGGTAAAGGGGGTACGCCTCAGTTCGCAGGTCGAGCCAACGTTTCGGCAAGTGAACTTGTCTTCGTTTGGGCAAAGCGATCATCACTGGCAGGGGTTTAAATACGCTTTTGCTTCCGAAGAAGAAAAGCTGGGGAGGGGGAAAGTGGGTGAGAAGAAAGTAGGTCAAGGAGTAAAAAAAATGTTTCTTCAGTATGGATTTCTCAGCCTGGAACCAGGGATCCTGTGGTCTGCAAAAGAAATAAAAGCAGCAGTACCAGGAAAACTACAGTGGGGTAGATGATTAGTCACCACTTGAGCAGGTTCGTGCAGATACACCTGACAAACGGATCACCTTTGCAAAGGGCCTTGATAAGGAATATATCTAAGGGGGACAATTCTTAAAAAAAACTTTCTGCAAAAAAGGTGGGTGGGGGGGGGGGGGGAAGGGGAGAGTAGGACAAAGAAACAGAGTAATAAGTGCACAGTGAACCACGACTGATATGCAAAGAAAAAAAAAAACATTCGAGAGCAAACTCAAGTAACAAGTGATAAGAAGGAAATGTGTTCGGATAAACATCTGCAGCTTATGAAATTGCAGAGGGGAATAGAGTGTACATATGCTGTGAATAAACTGTACAATTAACGCTATGTGGGATTGTTTTCCCGAATAGTTATGGTGCAGAGGGAATATACTTAAGGGATTGTAACGGTCCTTTAGAGATATTAATTCCAGCTGGTTCCAATGTTCTAAATTTATGAATTCAATATGCCTCTATATTTTCTGTCCCTTGCAGATTTAAAGCCTGACTGGAGAATATATAATTTAATTTCTTTGAACTTATGGTCTTTCTGATTGAAATGCTGGGAAACTGCTTTCGGGAGGTTTTTGCCTGTGTCTGCCCGATGGCCATTAAGCCTTATGTTCATTGGTTACCCTGTCTCTCCGATGTACTGTTTATGACAGAAGGAGCATCCTGAAAGGTAGACAACGTTTGAAGATGTGCAGTTAAAGCCTGATTTCATGTGAAAAGTGAAATCGCTTGCATTGCTTTTAACCGTGGTGTCTTTTTGTATATGACTGCACGTCTTACATCTAGGTCGAGAGCAAGGAGGTGGTTGTGTTGAATGCTTCTTCTCGAGTTTAGAATGTACTAGAATATCCCTGAGGTTTGCGTTACGTTTGTGTGTTACCCTTGGTGCCTCCGGAAATATTTTCTTCAGGCGTTCATTACACGTTAGCATGGAATGGCATTTGCGCAGAATATTGTTTATGTTTGGAAGGGCATTGGAGTATATAGTTACAAAAGAAGGCTGGCGTTGAGTGTTGGCCTTTGGTCGTTTCGTGAGCACATCGTTGCGGTTTAAAGTGCTTGCTTTTTCGAGGCCCATAATAAGGGAGTTACCGTGATAGTTCCTCTGGATTAGTGTTGCTTTCAATGAATGTAGCTCGTTTAGGTAGTCATTATCATCGCTACATATTCTTCTAAGCCGTGTCGCCTGTCCTGAATATATTCCTTGCTTACAATGCCTCGGATGATGACTCCTAAAATCTAGGTATTGTTGCTTGTCCATTGGCTTTCTGTACAAGGAAGTTTTAAGTTTTCTATTTTCCACTGACACCATGGTGTCGAGAAAGTCGACTTTTAATTGCGACGACTGAGAAGTGAATTTAATGCCACTGTGATTAGTATTAAGATGCGAGACGAACGACTGGAGTGATTCTGATCCATACTGATGTTGTCAATATAGTGAAGGTATATATAAGTGGCTTTCCCGGAAATGAATTTAGTATATTCGATTCTAGAACTCCCATGAATACATTCGCGTAAGTCGGCGCGAATGGAGTACTCATGCTGGTTCCAAATATCTGCAAATATTAGGATGGATCGAACTTGAAATATTTTAAAGTTAGGACTAGTTTAAAAAGCGAGAGATAAACTTCGGAGGCATGCGGATGAGGGTTGTTGATTAATACTTATGAGAGCGCATCGATACCTTCATCGATAGGAATATTAGTGTAGAGTGCCGCGACGTCAAGTGTTACAAGTATACAATAATCTGCAAGATTGGTGGTGTTATTAATACGCTCAATAATTCGGAGAAAGTGAGGTGTGTCCTGCACAAACGAAGGAAGCTGGGTCGGGAGGTCTGCTAGGTGGTGATTTAGGAATATATTATTACATGCATGACTTTTTCATTCAATCGTTCTCAATCTAAATTATTCAATAGATAGAGGGCAGGGATATGAAATCCATATAAGCTTTTCATGGCTCGTATATTACTGCGTATTCCTCTGTCAAGGGGAATCCGCTATCTCATTTAACCATCAAGTCTGTAGTGCTCAACTGGGAGTGGGTTCAACTTTTTCTCACTGTGTGCATTTCAAACATCGGGAACACTGTTTTCAAAGAGTGCCTGCACGGAGCACCCCTCCGCTGAGGTACCGTGAGGTCTGACTAAACCTTTGTCTTGGCGAGCCGGTGCTTCGATCGTTCTATCTTCGAGGTACATAACGTCTATCTCGTGAGACGCTAAACATCACTAACTTTGCCTGCTCCGAGGTTCTGAAAGTAAAACATACATTTGCTAGAGGAAGGCAGAAATAGGCCGAAATCGACCGGAACTTCCCACTTACTCTTCAGAGCGCCCCTGAACACAAAATACGCATACGCGTTTTGCTTACTAAAATGTAGCATTATATATGACAATGCATATATTTTGTTTACACTAACACCGATTTTAAATTAGTTAATATTTTATTTCACTCGAGAGACAAAGATAACAGAGTCGACGGTGCTACCACTCAGCGGCGGTTTTCAGTAGAAGGCGGTTTTTCAGTAGTGCATACCAGTGGCGTAGCCAGAAATTTTTTTCGATGGGGGCTGACGTTGGTGCTCAGCCTCCTCAGTATCGAGATACCTGTCGCCAACCTGTCACCTCTCAACTGCGCCATAAATTCTGCATGCAAAGATTGCACGGAAGAATCCGGGACTTTCGTGATCCATCCTGCACTTGAATTGTTTCAGACGAAAATCATTCGTTTAATTTAACAATTGCAGAACTGAAAATTCTTCACAGGCAGTTTTTCAGCCATATACAATTACCATTAGCTCGAATTCGTAGTGTTCTTGACGGACCCGCGGATGAAATTGTTCTCTGCACTCTCTCCAGTGTGCTTCCAATTTTGATTATAATGCAGCATCTGCACTCTAACAAACTAAAGTGTTACGAACAGAGGAGGACTCTCAGCAGACCACTTCAACATAAAAACACCGAGATTCAGTGCGAACAAGAGGCCCGAGAGGGAGAAGACAGTGCGGCGTCAGAAGATAAGAGTTTGGCCTGTGGAGTCACGCTCTCTCCTAGTTTTTTTTATTATTATTATTTCCCCACGCATTCCATCTCTGCTTGCTTTATCAGCTTATCTAGTAGTATGGCTTGTCTCCTTTGTATGGTCCGAGGGATGATTTCAGAAAACTAAATGCACCTTTCGCTTTTTTTATTCCCGCAGAAATCTCTTTTTGAGCGTGAAAAAGACATACTGGAGACAAAGTCCAGATTGATTTCCGGCCTGCGGTGTATGACAGTACAAAAAAATTTCGTGGGGAGGCTAGAGCCCCATAAGCCCTCCCCCTGGCTACGCGCCTGGTGCATACAGAATGTGCCACAAATTTGCTAAATTACTCAAGTATCGAGGGGGGGGGGGGGGGGCAGAGGGGTTAAAATACGTTATCTTTTTTTTACACTGCGCCTACTGAATGATCCATACGAGAGAGAGAGTAAAACTTTTTATTTAAACCAGCGGATGGAGAAGCTCCGGACGCAGGACAGCAGACGGTGTTGGCTGGCGGATAGCTGGAGCCCAGGGTCCGGGCAGCGCAGCCCGGTCTCTCAGAGTTGGGGCGTCAGATTTAGGTCCCTCCCGGGAGAAAAGGGGCAGTCTCGGATGATGTACTCAAGGGTCCCTCTCGAGTCTCGAGTCGCAGTTTATACCTAATTCTGATCATTCTGCTGAGAGGAGCGGGTGTGGGAATGTCCCAGTCTGGAGGCGGCGCCACGCGACAGCCTGCCTGCAATTTAGGCTAGGAGCTGGCGCAGCAGCCACCTGTATACCTAGCCGATAGTGCTTTGGAATTTCGCTATAAGTTTTGCCACAATCCACGTTCCAAGCACTCCTCTCTGTCGCCGGCTCGGCGGTCGTGCCTTCGAACCAGGGCATGGACGGATTGGTTGCCGGGAACGACAGTGTGCGCCAGTCTAAATCAGCTGTACAGTTCGCGAGATTGGAAATTGGTGTAATATTTGATTTCACCTGGAGGGCCAATGAGCCCACGGCTGAAATATTGTGTGGAAGGTTTGCTGTTGAAGACCACAAAAGGCCCTTCGCCTGGGCGCAGGCTAGAGTTACAGCCACTTTCTCAGCTATCTCCGGATATCTATAATATTCAGGGGAACCACGGGGATAGTCTACTATACTCATAAAGAAGCAATGTCAATGAAGTAGGGTGCAAAATACTGGTAAATGTGCCGTTCGTACCTCTACTCTAGAAGCATGCAAGGTAAAAACAGCCAACAAAAAAAGACGCCCACAGTACAGAAGACTTCACGTACACAAGGCTGTGTACGGGCTCTTCTGCACTGTGTAGAGCCTTTTCGTTGGCTATTTTCGCCTTCCATCATGAATCAACTAGCTCCGAAACAAATCGTTCTCTGGAAGTATGTCATGACTATACTGTAACTTCTTTGCCAAAGGTAACCAGGCTGAAGGGTTTGTTTCTCAGCCGTATCTGGAACCCTTGATCTACCCCAAAAAGCAAAAAAAAAAAAAAAAAAAGCCTTCAAAGATAAAGGCGAGTTGCTTTCTTTCCGTACATGTGATCAAAATTTTAAGATATCCCATAAACGGTGCTCTACAGGGCTAAGGAGCAAATAGCGCAGCCTGGTTACTGTTGGCAAAGACAATAAGTCTTTAATAATGTACAGCTACGATATTCAACTCGGGCACCCGTGGCTGAGAAGTTAGAGTATTTGCTGCGACACAGTATTCACAACCTGCACTGTTGCATCTTCTCTAGTCATTTATTACAAAGAGAGCGGAAGGTGGCAGTTTTCATCGCCACCCCGAAGATTAATGGGGGTAACTTGCCTCTCTCAACATGTATCCGGAACTCTAAAAGAAATGATTAGAAAGACTCCTACGAATAATATCACGCTCCAAGCGTGCAAGGAGTCATGGAGAAGACAACATCACGTTAAACCGGCTGCTGCGTTATCGTGTTGTCAACTAGCACAGCTGAAAGGAGCGCGTAAGAGGAAATCGAAGCATGCCTGTATTGACAGATTATCGAGTTCGCAGAACGACGTCCCTTTATTAAAAGGAAGCTTTTAAAATTAAATAAGACAAGGAAATGCACCTGCCGCTTCCAGTGCCCGATATTTCATATAAACTGTTTGGGTGTCCACACCGAATTTTGTGTCTGATTTCGAAGGCTAGGTTACGCCACCATTCAAAAGACGGTGATCACGGAGTTCTTTTCGGCATGAGCGTAACGAGTTTGAATGAAGCGGAGAAAAATAGACAAGTTTTTGTCGACGAAAGAGGGTTATTATGGCATAGCGCGACCAGCAACCGTAATCCGCTTCTGCAGGTGCCGCTGCGCATGTGCAGACTACGTTCCGTCCACTAGATGACGCCGCATGCTGGCTCGCGGTGCGCACGCCTGTCGCGCCTAGAGCACTTCGCGCGTGCACTCTTGCGGCGCTCGGTAGCGGATCGCGATCGAGCTATGTTGTGATCTATAGCTTTGTAATATTCACTTGCTCTTCCGCGATCTGAGATGGATGGAAGCCAGTCTACAATTGACTCATAACGCAAGACTAATCAACCAAGCCAAGCTTTATTTCAGGCTAACAGCACTTGAATGCGGGTCATTTGGTGAGGCATTTTGCGCACGAAAAGCGTTCCAGTGTCCTATCATTTCTCTAGCGCATGCGCAATGCCTTTCAAGCTTAAAATAATTTAGGGTTGGCTTTGCACTGTTTTCTTTTCAAATTTTCAAACATATACCGCTACAATCCTGCATGATGGGTCAGCGCGCGTGGCCACTGGCTCTCACCGAGCCGTGCCCCTTCGGGATGCTCCGGCCACTTCGGGCCGCATTCGCCATGCACGCAGGGCTCCTCGTCTTCTTATTTTTCTTTCTCTTCGCAGGTGTGCATAACAGGCGGCGAGTGTATATACTACACAGGACGTCCTGTTGCTGGGAGCAGCGGCCGCAAGTCCAGAGGCGATGGCCGAGGGTGTTCCGGGCGCCCGCCTTCCACCACACCACCGAGACTCTTGCGGGCTGGGCAACCTGTTCTTCGCAGGAAGGACGCCCACGCGCGACTCCGGGGAGAACGATTAATCCTGCGCGCCGGTCGCGCTCGCAACGCTCGCTGGGAGGGCGCGTCGATTTCCGCGAAGCTCACGACACCGGCGATTTCGGAAGGCACCGAGTTTTCTGTTTTGCCCCTTTTTGTTTCGCGGAGCGTTGAACTCGGCCTGCCGGTGGGAAGCGAGCGAGTGCGTGGATCTCGCTTCGTCCTCTATCGTTGGTGGCGTAAAACAAAAAGTGTATGTGCGCGACCGCCAAAACAGAAACATGCTATACTGTTATGCATACCACTCTGCATCCTTATACCCCAAAATCAAGCTCGTCCCTCCAAAGCGGAGTAACTTAGATGGCGACGCCTATAGACAGGTACATAAAACCACCAGCCCGTTTAAACACAATGCACCCTGGGTCCTGCGACTCGAATGCAAACTTTGTAGGGAGAAGGCAGGCCTGCACCACATGGTATAGACCTGCCCAAGCAATCCACCTGATGACCCAAATGCAGTGCCAACGATTGAGAGATGGGGACTCGATGCCCGTAGAGCCTTCGTGACACGCGCAAGGATCACTGCGGCAGCCGCTGGTGTCCACACATCCCCCTCCCTTCTCTCTCGATAAATTTACTCAGTCATTCCGAAAGCGAAGTTCCTCCCATGGGTATTTTTCCCTGGATTTTCTTCAAACAATGAGCTGATAGGAAGATTGCACTCAGAAAAAGAAAAAAAAAAGCGGGGGAGGGGAAGGCGCCAAAAGGCCAACTTGAGGCTGCGTTTCGATGGAGACGAAACAGAGGCGTCCGTGTGCTGAGCGATGTCAGTGAACGTTAAAGAACCCCAGGTGGTCGAAATTTCCGGAGTCCTCCACTACGGCGTCTCTCATAGCCTGAGTCGCTTTGGGACGTTAAACCCAACAAACCAACCAACTTGATACAAATAAATAGGATGCGTGTTTGCCTCAACTTTGCGCGCCAATTGCATTTTGGCAATCGGCATACGTTGAACAAACTCACCTACCATAGCGTTTCAAACAAACTTTAAGATGTTAATCCCATATGAGATTACAGTTGAAATACGGCGACAGACAGCGCATTCCTTTACCGGATGCACACTGTAAAATGTCCCCCACTGCACTATGTCTTACATAACTTGGATGCTGACGAAAGATTATCGCACAGCATAGAGAAAAATCGATATGTATCAGCCATTAAATATAGCCCGAAATTCAAGACTTCTGTTCACTAGTCATCTGACGACCACCAGCTTACTCTCGTGATTATTTGCAATTCATTTTTAAATTTACTTCAGGTTAAAATTTTAGACAGACAGACACTGTTAATGATTAGTCATCTGTAATTTCTGTATGTATGTATGCAAGTAAGTAAGAAGTAAATAAATAAGTTGTAAGGGGGGTGACTTACATTCACTTGTGCTCGTGCATATGTTCGTACAGAAAAGGCCACAAAAGTTGCTGGGAAGGTAACTGCTGCTAGTTTGAGCGCTCACTCCAGCGCGACATTGCCGAAACAGGTCTTGTGAAATAGTTTTCTCTAATATCACTTTCGCGAGTTTCAACGAGTGGCTCCATCACCGGCCCTATAGAAAGCAAGTAAATATTGGTAGTATCCGGGCAAATAAATTCACGCAGCGTCATTTCTCAACACTTTCTTTTTGAAGGTCATCAAGATTTTGACGAACGAATTAAATATCCACGTACAACGTAGCTCTGATTAAGCAAGATATTATTTAAGTATGCTATATATGGCACATATAATTTAATGTCTCAAAGTGTAATCGGCTATGAGGTGTGCGAAATAAGCAGATAAGATGACGAACTTTTGGATAAAGTTTCAGAGTATATTAAAAAAAAAGCGTAACAGATCGTGCAAATTTTGCTGCAAGCGATCGTGGAGAACGTTGCATTTCCGTTTGTGCACCTTTCCTAAAGACAAAAAAAAAAAAAATCAAAATGAGAACATTCTTACGGGCCTTCATGTATATATTAACCTGTGAATGACCTTGGCTACGTCTGTACGATGAAACGGACGTCAAACGTCTTTTTATCAAGTGGGATAAAACATATTGGCAGCGCACACTACAGGCGAATACACTCATCATCATCAGCCTGATTATACCCACTGCAGGGCGAAGGCCTCTCCCATGTTTCTCCACTTAACCCGGTTCTGTGCTAGATGCATCCACTTGACCCCTGCGGACTTCTTAATCTCATCCGCCCACCTAACTTTCTGCCGCCCCCTGCTACGCTTTCCTTCCCTTGGAATCGCCCTCAGCGACCATCGGTTATCCTCTCTTCGCACTACATGTCCTGCCCATGTCCATTTCTTCTTAATTTCCACTACAAAGTATATACTACGAATATACTACAAATAATTAAAAGACTGAGTTCTTATTCAGTGAAATTCTGACTTAAGTTGCCGGTACACTGAGCTAGAAATATGATTTCTAGTTCACGATAGTTGTCGGAAATATGTTTTTTAGTGTGGGGTGCTTGGAGTATAACAGATACTGCGCCTTTCCCTTCCTGTGATCCAATTATTGTTACTACTATCACAGCTGCGACTTGCGATGCCATGATCAACCTGCAGCTAAACATGCAATGTAATTTGGCATTTCATTCACTGAAGGCAAGAGTTAGGAAAGACTCCCAGGTGGTCGAAATTATTCCGGAGCCCTTGACTAAGACAGGTTTCACTCACTCCTTTCCTTTATGGTACGGTTCAGGTGCCCACCAGGAAGTGTGACGGTACAGCGCCTTGCCTTTGCACCACCCTAGAATGACGTTCGTATGGACGCTCTTTAGACTTGCCATGGCAGCTGGCGCGCAGCGCACGGTTCGGAGGACGGTGGATGGCTGTTCCCTGCCCTCAGGGGATGAGAACCATGGGCCTTCCCCTTTTGTAGCAGAGACTCCTTGCCTTGTCAGATGGAGGGGAAGGTGCACTGGGTGCAGCCCTCCTGTGAGGGTACAGACCTCAGCCAACAACCATCATCATCCTACGGCAACCCCGGTGAATCTGTATATGCCGCTATTGCACTCGCCGCCTCTTCAGTGGCGAGCGACGGCTGTTTTTTCTTTTATCTCACCTCTTTAAATTCTCCTTTGTTCGCACGAGACAGCAGTGGTGTCTCAGCCAGAGCTAGTTGGCAGGCACGTGCATCTTAGTGCGTAGCTCTACTAGTCACAAGCACAGATTTATCTATAATGAAGCATAGAGGGGAGTCAACTTGGGCATGGGGCCGCTGCGCCCCTCTGTGCATCAGCGCCCTCTCGGTAAAACGTCCGCGCAGCGCGGACGCTTCGTGACGAAGGCACGCGAGCGACACGCAACACGCGCTTGTACAACACCGCCCTAACTGCCCGGTTACGGCCGCGGCGTCCATAACACTCCACCGCTCCCTCACTGGGCGCATCTGTTGCCACTCTGCCTCCTCCGCGGGTAAAACTAAATTGTTTTGTAGGAGAGGCACAATATCTGTCGCGCTTCGTGTACACCGGGCTCTAAGGGAAGGTGGGAGTGAAAACGGGAAGAGGTGCTGAAGTGGCGAAGGCTACGGAATAATTCCGACCACCTGGGAATGCGCCGACATCGCACAGTAGACAAACGTCTCTCCGTTTCGTCTCCATCAAAGTGCAGTTGCTGGCGGTCGGGTTCGAACCCTTCTAGCAATGAAGTATGTCAGTGTGCATTGAAGGTCCCTAAGCGCTCAAAATCACTCCGAAGCCCGCCACTACAGCACCGCTGTAACTCCCGCCTTCCTTTACTGCGCGGATCAATTTAAATCGAAGTACTGCACACTTATTTCGCATTAACTACATGGTGCGTTTTCTACTGATTTCATGTACTGTGCATGATGTCACAGCACGGCGATTGAGCATGAAGAGGGTGTCTCTGCAGTGCAGCCATCAGAAATCGGCGAACTATTTGACAGCACGTCGTAAGATGAAGCCTGCATTCTAAAATGAAGTGTTACTCTACCTGTGCGATGGTTTTCTACTATCACTGCGCCGCGTAAGGAATGCTCTCACAAGCACAGAAAATTTTGCCGTGGTAGCGCATTTATAGCAAAGTTCCATTGCTAAATTCAGATGCGGGAGGAGTGCTTTGAGGGACAAAAGCAGCAAACTGTTTTTAGTTATATCCAACTATAGTTGGTAGCTCAAGAGAAAAGTGCAAAGTAAACATAGAACAAGAGAGGAACTTCAGCTGGCTCCAGTAGTTCTTTATCATGAAAGCTAGGTTGGCAAAAACAAGTAAAGAGCCCAAGCAACACCAAAAAACATGTTTAATGACTAGGATGCAACATGCAAAATACAACAGCAGAATCTAGTCAACATCAAATAATTCTTTATATATAAAGGTCAGGCACAGACAACATTGCATATATTTGTGTATTGCACAGTAAAAAACATGGAGCCCAGCAAATTTTTTTTTATCACTTCAAGTCTGCAAGCCGCAGTGAATAACCTCAGCAAAATTCACCGAGGCTTGGCAAGCATGAGCTGCACATAAAAATCTTGGAATATGCACGAAAATGTGCAGACAGACTCATCACGTTTAAACGAGTTTTGTGCAATGGCTGAGCACTTTACTAGAATGCAGTTTTACAAGTGCTGCACTACAATCCAAGATACACCAGACAACAGCTGTAATAGTCTACTAGCACAGCAGTGATACAAATACCACAGGATTAAATGACTCCAGGAAGGGATTTACTATAAAAACGGTAGTTATAAATGCATCAATGCATTTGGACAGACTAGAGCAGCTGTTACATACTCTCTAAAGTCTTTTGTAAAAGCGCCGAAGAGTGCTTTGTGCTGCATGTGTCGTGATTTGTGTCCACATGCCGATTGAGTATTTTCATTTGTACGAGAAGATGCAGGTGGTGTTGCTACAAAAGTGGTATCCACCCCGCGCATGTACAAAAACGCCATTTAAGTTTTACTACTATGCATGTAAAGTGATCAGATTGAAGCTCACGACTGACTGGCTGCAGGAAAGGCGTTGCATGGACGTGCGGTTTATCTGATATAAACGTCCTGACTGGCTGTAGACCGAAAGTCTGAACAAACGCATGAACACTTCAATTCGGGCCGTGCACATTCCAACAATGCTGGAATGCTAATACTGCATAGTTATATACAGTGCCATTTTGTTAGTTGCAGTAGATTACATGCAAGCTAATCTTGAGACTGCAAAGTGAAACCTAAAAAAATGCAAATAGGTTTGGCCATTATAAATAAAATAAAATAAAGAAAAAATTAACAAGTTCACAAGTCTGAATGCTACCCTTTTTCAATGTGACATTGAATAAAAACAGTTAGGCCAAAAACGTTAATCATGACATGCTGCCAAACTGGAATAAAAACCACACAAAATTATTCAGTAAAACGAAAATTCCTCAGTATGCACTAGTTCTCGTAGTTTAATACTACACCAAAGCTGAATAGAATGAAAAAAAAAAGAAAAAGAAAGAAAAAGCAACCAAGTAAAACTGCAAAGGCACGTCGGTCCACATTTCCAATTTAGTCACTGAGTAACGACACTTTGCTGGCAAAAACTTGACCAAACTTACACGTGTCAGTGCAGAATGCGGTTGAATTCCTAGCTACACAATACTGCCACCAAAATTTTAGGCTCTATCGTGAGCTGTGAATTCTCAACACTTCTGTGGGAAGTTGCACAACTTCAATGAAATGCTGCAGTTTCATACAAGCAACAGCTGCTTTGAGAACGTACTGCTAAGGCCGTTGAAAGGCTGGCGTATGCTGTATGTAAATGTTGCCCACATATGTGTGTTAGTGAGCCTAAGCAATACTATCACAGGTGATACTAGTACGCTGCGAGTCTATGAAAAATGCATGCCAAAAATCTTCATTCGTTGCAACCAGAAAGGCACTTAAATATACACATGAGAATGGCAATTTTAAGCGTGCTTTGCACATTGCCATAGAGTTTGGCATAGCCTCTATCGGGTGTAAAGTTCCAAAGGCTACATTGAGAGAATATTTACAGAGCAGAAAAAAAGCAAGGAATATAATGTTTGCATATATATGTTTACTTACATATATTCCCAAACTTAACTGTACAATTTGGTCCATGCTGCAACTTCCATTCTGTGAATGGATTAACCTTGGCAACAGTTAAAGATTGTAGAACTGTCTCTGCCGTTAGTCCCACAACCCTCCGAAAATGTATTCACAAAAAGAGATTACAAAGAAAGCACACTACAAGACCAGCTGCGTGATCACGCAGGCAACACCATTACCATGGCAACAAACACTGATGCAACCAGACCGTACAAAATCCTAGTCATATTCTGCTCAGATGTACTGTTGGGATGAACTGTGCACATCCTAACACGACACCCCAAATCCCAATACTCCCTACTAAATGATAACAGTCATAAAAATAACAGTCGAACTAACTAACATGTGGCATGCCAACGAGATGGACCCATATGAAACTGCATTTTCTAACAAACCTCTTTGAGATTCTTGAACGAGGCCCACAGAATGCGGAAATCGTTTCTGCGTAACGCTGCTCACAAGTTAGAAATCGACAGATCACTGGCCGGCCCTTTCTTTGGGCCGTGCCGAAACAGGCATCAGGAAAAAGGCCACAGGACAAACACCAGAGCCACCACTAAGCCTATTGCCCCGCCCACACCCACGTCCCACCAAAAATGCATCTGTTCCACTATTCGGGACAGAGAAACAGCCACAGCAGAAGCTATCAGCAAGGCCACGAGGAGGACTCTAGCTGCTGAAGGCGCAACAGCGTCACCTCGCCAAACGAGGTACCCTACAAGGTAGAAGCCTACATAGCAGCTCGCACTGGAATGACCAGATGGGAATGAGTCGAATGCGCGTGACACGTCCCTTGGAGGCCCACTGCAAACGTAGTCCGTGACCAGGGGCGAAGCAGTTGTGATTGTAGGGAGAACGGCAACCATGGAGGCTGCGTGAAAAAGTTGTGAAGAGCAGCGGTGAGTTTCATGCAGAGGAATACATACCATGACATAAGAGTTGGATTTAATTTTCTGCATTTGGCAACTTGGACGTGAATTATAGATGTAACCATGTTGGCCAATGTTCAGTGACTATGCCAGGTGTTTCAAGAAAGCCCAGCGCTGAAATGTTTAAAATGGGTTTCCTGGCATAGTAATACCAGTGCAGATGGATGCCAGAAACCAACTGAATCATGTTCACTAGTAAGTTAGGTAACTAAATATCAATAGCTAGTTTTTACCTATTACAGATACACATTCGGATGCAATGAGATTTGTAGGTGACCATTAGTAATAAATAGCCAAAGCTATTTCAAAGAATTTAGGAAATGCGATTACCCTTCGGGATGTGGCTACAAACTTGATCATTACTTGTGCAAGTCAAAAATCACGTGCAGACTCATGCCCACAGAGCCGTTCATGAAATTGCGTTACACGAGTCTCACGCGTCACGTGACCTCTGTCTCACAAGCACTTCTTGCATTGCTCCCTCCTACTGCAGAAGTCACGTGGCACATGAGTCACAGAGTGGCATTTACAAGTGAGATACATGGGGTGGGAGACTTTCGAACTGTGTGAGGCTCATTGACCAACAGCATCGAAACAAATCCCGTTTTCAAAACTTAACTGGGATGGCTATTGCTAATGATCCGCAACAAATCTCATGCAACTTGGTGTCTATCTGTAATAGTTAAAGGTAACTATTACAATTTAGTTAATCATCTTACTAGTAAATGATATTTAAGTGTCCTCCAACGCCCACAAAGAATGGGGTTACTATGCTGCAAACTCCATCTTTTTATCGCAAGAGCATACTGTAGGCAACTTGTGGTGGGATCATTTGAAACACCAGGTATATGTTAGTCCTGCACTACAGTGCTTTTGGCTGCTAGATAGATCTTCCTGTGTTCTATCCCAAGTGCCGCCAGGTACCCACCGTTTTCTATCAGGCACAAGATTTGACCGTCTGGTGTTTGGCTCTCTTGGGGCAAAGTAGTGAGGGAAAAATTACTCCTTCAAAAGTAATAAAGACAAGATGCAAGCATGAAATTGTTACAGGCTCCGTGGCAGCCTTGTGACCTTTGTGGGTGGCTGCATAATTGAGTCTCTGCAGGGGCGAGCAGTCTTCTGCTGTGGCGGATAACTCGTAAAGCGATCACTTTCTGAAAGACTTTATTCATCAGGCTCCATTGCTGCCGCACATGGAGAATTTAAAACCATGCGAAATTTTGGGGGTGGACCACCTGAATTTGGAATGCAGCCCTGAGTTGGCCATAGTCAAATTAGGCTGGACATCAATTTTCATAGGATTCAGATGAAGTCAAATTTTAGGGGAAGGAGGGGTGGGTGGAGCAAAGTTTTGGGGCGGGCCACCTATATTTGGAGGTCACAACTTAATTAGTTACACTGAAATTAGGTTAGAGACCGTTTGCAGGCAAATTCGGAATGAGTCAAATTTCAGGGGTCCAAAGGACCAAATTTTGGGGCTGCGGGAGAAGCTTTGTGGGACATATGACAGTCCTGTAAGAGAGCTTAGAGAGTCGAGAACTCATCTCGTTAGACCTCTTTGGGCACTGAAACGGGATCATCCAGGCACCAGATATTGGCTCTTTATTTTGGCTCGAGGTCATCTCACGGCCGCCGACAACAGTGGTTAAAAGCCGCTTAAAACGTTTGGACTCTCTCAGCAGGTGCTGGGTTCTAACCCCAGTGTCGCCGAGTCCAAACGGTGTCATTGGACTAAACGGTTTGGCCCAGGACCATTTCCCCAAGCATTTCCCCCCCCGAGAAGCCGAACCCAGCACCTCCTGAATGCGAGGCGGATGCTCTACCACAAAGCTACCGCTACATTGCACAGTAGGAAGTTTGAAAAAAGAGCACTAAAATATTGCCCACTTCAGCAGCCTTTCATCGAGACAATGAGACATTAGGCTCAGACTTGAGAACTTAAATGCTTAGAGCCTGCACCTTGGGCTGCTGTTACCTATCCTCCTTGATATGTAGATTTCAACTAATGTAGACAAGGAGACAATGTACTGAGAACAAAGATAAATAAGAGGACTAAATAGGGCAGGGGCCCAGGGCAACTATCCACTGAAATTACATTATAGCAAGTTATACAAACGATGACACTGTCCTATTCTATTCTTTATTCTCTAGCGTTCAAGTTGCCATGCAGTAACAATTGGCTCTATTTTTTTCGATGCTGCCCGTCAGTTGTGTGATCTATCAGACTCCCCCCAGGGGCGCCTAGGCCCGTACGCACACTGGCAGAGGAGCGTGGCGTTCCGTTGGTTGCGGAAGACAGGCTTGCAGGCATCCAAGAAGTATGGCCGTTTCTCGGCCACAATGTCCTTGAGGAGTTGCGTCGCAGTGGTGACCAGCAGCAGACCGATGATATACCGCCGAAGCAGGCGTCCGCTCCAGAAGAAGCGGTCGCGCAGCGGCGCTCCGCTGCGACGGAACTCCAGGATCAGGAGCACGGCCGGCGGCACGGAGACCACAAAGATGACCAGATCGCGGGTGCGGACGCTCTCTGCGAGAAACGGCGACTGCAGGTCCGGGTCGTCACAGCGGAACGCCGGACGCCGCATGCTGGAACTGGAACCGGCCTGCACGCGTGCAAAGCAGTCCCAGAGGTACGCTACTTCCCTGCTCTACAAAACCGAGAAAACATTGCAGCGGGCGCACACAGGCTGGGAAAGCTCCCGGAATATTTACAACGCTGCCCAAATGGCAACCCACCCCGGCGGCAGAGTGACTCCTTGCAATGCTGAGCTCTTATAGAGGACACGGGTTCAAACCCTGACAGCGGTCATTCCTAAAGTACTAGGGGTTTAGTTCACACATACATACATAAGACGTTCGTTTTGGGAACAAATATTTTATACGGGCATTGGACGCAGAAGTGAGCGAAACTAAAACAGTGCAACAGTCCGCATAACCACCGTTTTAACCCTGTAACCCTCTCACGCCCAGTGTCCTTCCCAGCTGTTACACGTAGCTACGGCACGTCGCCGTTCCGGAACGCTCAAGTTTCCCCTCGTAAAGTTGCGCATTCTCACCTGGAAGTAGCCTGCGATGGACAGGAACACGTAGAGGGTGAGCGCCACCAGCAACACCTCTGTGGCCAGCTCGGCCAGTGTGCTGGCGGGCACCAGGGCGCGCAGGAAGACGACCAGAAGCGACGCGACCGACCGGCGGGACTTGGTCGAGCACTGAGCATCGTGCAGGGACGACGCGTCCGCGAAGACGCTGTCGCCGCTGCAGTTCTTCTTGAGCAGCTCCTGGTCAGTCGTGTCCAAGGTGTCGGCGGCGGCGGGAGGAGCTTCGGGGTCCGCACAGTTCAGCGTCGCCGCCATGGCCGCCGTTTTTCGCCTGTGCACAGAAAAAAAAAAAAGAAAAAGGACGGAGAGGCGTGTGAGCGTACGGGGCGGGAAAGAAGAAACGGTGCAGGCGTCGGTGCCCGTGAAACACACCGGGGGCAAAAGGATAAACGAGAGCCTTGTGTCACACTTGCAATAGAGCGAGGGAGTGACCTGGGCCCGTATTCCGAGTTCGCGTCGTTATCGAAGTGTCGCCGCTATCTCACGTTACCTCGAGTCATCTGATTGGCCGATCCAGGTGTTGCCACTACGGAACCGGAAGAGGTGGCAAATCATGTTCCAGCGTTTCGACCAATCAGATGACTCGAGGTCACTTCGATAACGACACAAACTCGGAATACGGGCCCTGGACGAAGAACACAAGACGCGAATTAGAAAATTGCGATTCTTATCGGCTTTCGTCACATGCTCAGTAGGCAATGCCACGCACCCGTTATAACAGGCAACTGCCACCGAGGATGAAACAGAATTTATCGCAAAGAAGGGTGCGTGATTTGAAACTTTAACTTCAGGATAGGAAATGGCATAGCGATAATTGGCACTTGCCCGACCGTTTGTATGCACAGCATCTATCTAATCTAAATACGTAATCTAATATTTAGATAACGTATATCTAATCTAGAAAAAAAAAGAGAAGAAAATAGCCCGAACCCGGCGTTACCCAGCACAATGTCCGGTGACAAGGCTGCCAATAAAAATGCGTACGCGCATTGCTAATGCGCCGATGAACGGATGAAAAACATGTTATGTGCTTTCCATTGGATAATAGATAATGGACGCCGACTCATCGAACGTGATGTCCATCACACTAAGCTCGACAACTCCGTTTTTTGCTCGCGGTGCGGAGCTGTATCATCTTGATAGCTGACGACACCGGCGTACGCTTTTATGAAGAAAAAAAAAAGAGAAAACGTTATGAAGGGAACCTAAAACGTGTTACGTGCTATGAAGGCGACATCATCAATATCTCATCGCGGCTTTGTTTTCTTTACTGTCATTTTTTTCCCACTATCGCTATCACAACTGTTGACCAACTTGCACTGACTATAGGACTAGTGCGTTATTTAAATCATATCTCTGTACCAACTCGCCCAACTTTCTACCTTACTGCAGTTGGCTAATGCGCTCGGCTGTGTATCCGAGAGATGGGGGGGTTCGATTCCCGGTGGAGACAGTTTTTTTTTATTTTTTTTCTGATGACGTTAGTTTCGGTTTCGGGTGATGACGTCATTTGACTGACAGCTATAGTGTGAGTGAACGCCAACAGTATGAGCCATTAAAGGCTTTCACCTTAAAGACATCGATCGATTCGCGCCTGTTACATATAGTATAATACACTCATGTTCGGAGATAAAAGTTAGCGCAGCGTCACTGCGAAAGAACTGCGTCGTGGTGACGTTGGCTTGCGGGAGCTTGCAAGGTCAGGCGACCATAACGCTACCTCCTGTCAGAGCGGAAACCGTCAGCAAGTAGTCCGGGACAGTAAAATCGAATGCGCCCAGTAATGATCGATCCATGCGCGACGGTAATATCACAGAAAGCTACCTTAGCAGTGTAGTTAGTCGCGCGTTACCATTTTATGGCTTACAGTGTGGTGCATTAACCACTTCGACGTCAGCCTGACTCCCCCCACCAGCATTTTCCCAGCTAGAAAAAACAAACAAACAAACAGCGGCCTCTTCTATCAAAAAACGGTATTTCGACGCCCCCTTTTCCTTTTCTCACACTATCGTTACCCTTTAAAACCGTTCTATTTTATTTCTTTTTACCAATCCGCGACAGTCACGCCCTTCTCACACACCGAGACGACGACCAAGCACAACAAACGGCCATGAATGGAAGTTTCGCGTTCCCACCCCAAACCGAACCGCTGCGGGCGGCCAGGGGAAAGAAGAAGAAGAAGCCAGTGGCCCCGGCCAAGGCCAGCGTCGTTTTTAGCCGAACCGACGCCACAGCCAAGGCACTCGACCCCTGACGAGCCATCGCGGCCGTCGCATCAGCGTCTCTCCCCTCCTGCCAGAACGACTCCGCAGACACTCACGCGGGCCAGGGATAAAAATGGGCACCCAAGGCGCCTTCAGTTGGGCGGTTTCAACGGAAAACACGCACACACAGAGACAACACGTATCCCCAAACAACAGGCACATTTGTGAAGACGCGATCACTTCGAAAGAGCAGGTGCTTTATGGCTGGTCTCCGCGCAGAGAAGTAGAAAACTGAAAAGCAAAAAACCACAAACCGTCATCCGCCCAACAAACGACTTCTTCACCGTGGCGGCGACGGAGCAGGTGAGCCAACTGCGGCCCATTCAAACTTCCTCCGCTGCCGCCGCCAGCACTAAGCGCCCTTTCTTTCGTAAACAGCGTCGGCGGTGACGGCACACAGACCGCGGTGGCGGCGGAGCAATTCGACGGCCACTCATTGCAGCTATGGTCAACGTTCTCTCGTGTATGCGTAGTAATGGGTTTCTCTGCCGGTAACGGCTTTCTTTCGCAGATTCTGGGAAACGGGGGAAGCCCTCCATCTCACACTTTCCATACTCCGATGCAGCCTTGCCCCTCAGATAGTTCCAGCAATCCCCGGCCGCACGATTAGAGCATCCGTTGCTGAGGCCACGGGGAGGCAACGGCAAGTAAAAAGGCGACGGCTGCAGGAGAGAGAGAGAGAGAGAGAGAGAGAGAGAGAGAGAGAGAGAGAGAGAGATACGAATGCGCAAACAGGCACATAATGAATAAAAGCAGTCTAAAAGCGATGAACAAGTGATAAATAAGCAAACGTGCCAGCCTAACCAGATGGTTGGTTAGTGGCCTCGATTATCAGGTATCTGAGCCCTCATCCTCACCACAGACTATAAAGGAGGCTATGTCGTCACTCAAAAGGCGAGTCTCTGATTGCCAGGTTTGTTTCCAAAGAAAAGTAAACAGTTTACTCAGTTAAGATTTCATTTGTAAGGAGCCTTTTTTTTCTTCTTTCTTTTGACAGTGTTCGTCGCGTTGCATCCGTTTCGTCGTATGTAGTCTCAATCGTTTATAAATGGTTACATTGCATCCACTGTTCTCTGGCACGCTGCCCGCGATGTATCTCAAACTAGACTGCTGAGGGAGGAAAGGGCGGAGGGGGAAATTTCGGAGGAGGGCGGAAACAAGTCAGTTAGCTCAAGGGAATCCAGAACAGTTACACAGTGACGGCGGACAAAGAAACCGTAAAATGTGCCCTCTTCCCCTCGATACACACAGAGCACGGGCTTGCTCCTCTGGGATTGGCCCGAGTCCAAAAGTCGAAGCAGCAGTCAAAGAGCGCGGGAGATTAAAATAACGGCGACGGCACAGCTCCTCGGCCCCTACAGCTACGTGGCCACATTATGGTGTGCTCACATAAGATCAAATCGAGGCGGCCTCACCATTCTTGTTTCCCATGAAACTTTTATGTGTGGTGGGCAAGTGTCTCAACACCAAAGAATTGACCTTAGTTTTGCGTGTTACAGAATAGTTTTCTCGAAAAAAAAAATCGTATATAATATTACCAGAGGAGGAAAGCGCCATTTTTTTTTTTTTTTAATTTAAAAAGTTGCAAGCTTGGTGTCCAGCTGCTTGCCGACTAAAATTTTGTCCTGCATTATTTTTTACCCATTAAATGTACGCCCCCTTTACGAAAACAGGTTATTAGAACATTTTTTTCTTGTCGCACTTGTTTAGGTAAAAAATCGGAAACTTTGCTCCAGAAAAAAAAAATAGTCATTTTCAATTCTATATTCTGGCACAAAGCATTAAGTTGTCACTAAGACTTTTATTATTATTATTATTATTATTATTATTATTATTATTATTATTATT
>JAJIZL010028962.1:33664-46180 GCA_023969395.1 Amblyomma maculatum
ATTATTATTATTATTATTATTATTATTATTATTATTATTATTATTATAGAGCCTACGTTCTTATTTCAGGCAAAATATGAGGCTCTAGACTGTTAGATGTTTTCTCCACAACGCCTCAAACTCGACCGAATTTCGAAAACAGCGAAAAAGACACAACTTTGATTCCAATTAAAACAAAAAAAAAAGTCATCGTCTAATTTTATTAATATGTCCATCAGGAACCCTCAGTACCTCAGAATTATTAGGGATTAAAGGGCGTTGCATTTTTTTCTCTCTCTCCGTTATTTAGGGCCGTTCGTGAATGCTCGTTATTTGGGCATTCTGGGATTGCTGGAAATGAGCTGTGCAATCAACTCTCCGCGAAACTATTACTATTAACCTGGTCACAGCGATCCGCTGGTCCAACCCATCGTTGTGTGACGAGGGTCTTTTGATTAGGAAAGCTATATCGCAGATCTAACCCCCCCCCCCTCCCCCCCGGCTTTTTGTTTCCCAGGCTCATACCCTTCGTAAAATTCAAACCAACACACTCAATACACAAGACGGTACCTGTACCGTTTCCACTATGATCCGTGCCCCAACTGCCCTGAGCTTTACGCGGATCTTGACACTGCCTCTTCTACTACTTTGTCGCCGTCCAATCTCCTTTCTACCCCCTTCTCTCACTCCGCCCTCTTCTGGCATACCTGCATGGCTTGCTTCGTCTCGCGAAGAGGATCAGCTTGGCCTTGTATGGCAGGCGGATCTCATGTTGAGCAGTTGATTCCTGCTCCGAAATGAAGTGCTTTACAACTACTATAATATTTCGAATTAATATTCCCCAACTTCAATGGAGGTTCTCGTAGCGAGTAGAGATGCGTTTTTGGGCGGTGAAGGCAGACGATCAAATGCTATTACGGAACAAGCGGCTGCCCGTTAAGCAGTCGACTCAGGCTTCTTACGTTGCTTCAAATATTCAGTCATGAGCGGAGCGCTTTCAGTGGATCCGTCAGCGTGTGCTGGCTGACAGATGAAACAGGCAAAGCTGCACGCGATGCCGCGTACTTTAGTAGGACTCCGTGTGTCAGACAACTGTTCACTAGGAATGCCACTGTAGCGCAGCAGCTGATGGACTTGAACGTGGCCCCCCGCTCTGCAGATCAGTCGTTGACGTTGTGAGCGAGGAATCTCTCGCATGCATGTCTCTGGCGTGTATGTAGTATTTGGCAAAGTGACGTGGGCCAGGCATGCCTAAGGCATGGCACTGATTGGCCGGACGGTTTTGTGACGTCACGATATCACATGACGTGGCCCATTTGGCAGGAGCCGGGAGAGTGGTGGTGGTGGTGGTAGTGGTTATTTATTGTATAAACAAAAGGAAAGAAAAGATGTTTGCCAGCCCCGGTATCTGCTATCTGAAGCACCTGAACTGGGGCGGCGGAAATAAAGGGATAGAGAGGAAAAGGTAGAGGAAATCAATGAGGCGAGCGATAGGGAGAAAGAAAAGGGTAGGTAAAAATAAAAGAAATATATACTCTATGGTACAGTATACAGCAGTTTGCTTGAGGTCCACCCGCAAATGTCTTAGGTCAGTGAGTACTCGGCACATCGGGCGGGCCTCCGCAATAGCTCTGCGTCCGGGCAACTGTTCACAACGCACGCAGTGGCGCACTGTACAAAACACCGACGGCTGTCGTGAGGTTGGAATCCAGTTGGAATCCAGAATACAGCTTTGTCAGTGTCACGGGTGCTTACACGTGCTCCGCTGCAGTGCCTATCACCAGCGCCCTCCTACATACTGAATACATCGTTGCAAATAACATACTCAAGTTCCTAGGCGCCACATTCACTGGGACTCAAGCTTTCCAGAGGAGAAATACAGCAGAGTTAAACACGAGCCCGTCTCAAACAGAGAGAAATAAACGACTTCCTCGGATGAAGTTTAATCCTTGCTTCTCCCTTGCCACGAATTCTTTTAAAACAAGCATTCAACCGGCAAAGTTTAAGAGTACAAAAGAAGGTACAATGCTTCTCGGAAACTGATCGCCGACGGGCTAGAACAACGAGAGGTGAAATGCGAGACGTTTCCAAGAAACAGCGCAGTATTGCACGGGCTGTCCAGGTTTATTCTAAAGGTTCGCGACTCGTCCATAATTAAAGTTTCGCCGGCGAGCGGCGTGCTATACATCCTCGTGAGAAATCCCACACACGAACAGATGCGAAATCATCTGAATCCAGTTAGGCAAACCCGAGACGCGCAAGGAGATGGATGCACGCTATGCGACGCTCCCTGCATTTTCGTATCCAGGCAGCAATGAAGTTCGAAAAACCAAGTTGTTTTTTTTTTAACCTTTTTTGCTTCCAGAAAAACAGCGCCTCTAAGTCGAGATTGCTTCTAAATTAAACTACCGTGTGGAGACAAACTACGCGCGTCTCCTCCCATGACGAGTTAGAAAAGGGCCACTCCCACAACGCTGAGAGAAAGGTTTTCCGTTTTCTTTTTTGCTCGCCCGAATATGGAAGACAAGAGTTTCCGATACGACTTCCTGCTTCTTTCACAAAGCACAAGCCGACGTGATACGATGAACCACGAAGAGAAAGTTATGTGCTCAACTTAGCGAGGTACAGACAACAAAGTTTCGAACGTCTTCTTTGTAATGACATGCAATATATTAACAAGGCACGAAACACCGCATGGTTTAAGTTTGGAACTGCACAAACCGTATCAAGTCGAGCGTTTGCTATGACGTCAAAGTTCAGTTAAATCACGCCAGGCATACAAAAACTGCGATGCAGTTACTTCAGCGTTGTCGCCCCAGGTCTTGAGGCAGCTTATGCGGTGCGGTAAATTCAGAAGCTGAATGATATATTATGTGGCATTTTTATCACGACTCACGCGATCGACCTACACTGAATAGCGATGCCACAGTTGTCTTTCGGTTGCTGAAACTAAAACCGCCACCACGATCATCATAATCATCTTGACCCGCTGCAGGGCAAAGAACTCTTCCACATGAACCACATCCATCGACCAGGTCTTTTGCTAACTGCTTCCACTTATAATATCCGCAAAATTCCTGATCACATCCGCCCACCTGTCTTTCTGCCGCCCCTTGCAACGCTTGCTTTCCCTTATAGGGCCACTGTCCAGGGAAGGCCCTTTTAAGAAAAGGAGCCCAGTGTTTCGATCAGGTACCGGAGATAGTCTGTGCAAAATTCTACAGCGACACGCGCGCCGCAAAGCATCGAAAATACAATTCAAAGCTCCCTCATGCTCTCCTTTCAGAAGCCAGCTTCACCGCTTCCTGCGCTGGCCCGACGGGCCCCGATAATGACGTACGTACCGGGAACGACGTCCATTGGTCCGTCTCGCTGACTGACGGGAGAAGGATGGGTGTCTACCGCTCGCAGCGCGCTTTTCCCTCGACACGGCCAGACTGAATCCAGCGGCGCGCGCTCCCTCGACCGTTTTTTTTTTCGCGCTTGCGGAGAGCCACGCCCACCCTCCCGCCAAACGCGGAGGAGGAAGGGGAATTTGTATTGCGGAGGCTAGACGACCTCGGGCAGGAGAGTGAAAACCTTTGCGAGGGAACGGAAGGAGAGAGGCAGGATAGAATCGGGTGATTGCGGTGGCTGTAACTGCGTTATTAGTTACTCTTTTCAAAAACATTTTGCGGCCTTGCGTTCCAGGGGCGAAGTCTCACAGTCACCGGGGAAGAAAATATTTTCGACCGGAGGGTGGACAGTGGGCCTTAAGTGGTACACGGTCTGTTGCCCATAGCGACCCTCCGTTACCCCCTCATGCACGCTTCCTTTCTTAATGTTACACCTGCCATGTTTCGTTCAAAGGCTGTCTGCGCTGTCCTCAATTCAGGTTGTACTCTTTTCGTTAGCATTCACGTTTCTAAACCATGGGCGAGTACCTGTAAGATACAGCTGTTATACATATACTCTCCTCTTGAGGTATACAGGTATACTAGTACCATTCGTGACCCGAGAATACCATCATAATCGAATAGTTACTTCACTCTCGTAGTCCGGATCAGCAGTCACTACCTGTCCGAAGTTGGCGTTTCCTCACCACTTCCAGCGCCTCGTTACCTATTGTAGACTGGTGCTATACGTTACGCACAGGGTAAAGTGTCGGAACAACAACCCATCATCACCATCATCATCAGCCTGACTATAATACCCACTGCAGGGCGAATGCCTCTCCCATATTCCATTTAACCCGGTCCTGTGCTAGCTGCATTTGCCCTGCGAACTTCTTAACCTCATCCACCCACCTAGCTTCTTCGCACTGTTTGATATGGATAGATACCAACTCGCCCAAATCGTTCTACTTCTATAAAAGCGGATCAATCCACCACGACCATCACACTCCATCGCCGTTAACTCCACTGCCGTGTAACTGCATGAATGTACCTATATCTAGCTACGGATTAACTGCAGGTCTTCCCCATCACCTCACAAGAAGCTACGCTCGGAGGAAGCTACGCGCCCCTACAGAAGAGGTCAAACCGACTCCTTTCCCCAACATTACAAGCTCAGTAGAGTGTTCCCAAACGATATACGAGCCCACCTGCCCCTGGTGCAGCGACCAAAAGCCTGCATTCTACCATATTTAGCGGTTATGCACGAGGCTACTGAACAGCTTTCACCTTTAAATGGCTTCCTTAGGCAGTGGCCCTTGACCAGAGGGAGGCACACTTGACCAGCAGGCAATACGAGATCCAGGGGGATCTCGTTCAGCAATGTCTGCCGGACAGCCCTAAGGCAAGTAGAAGCTTCTAACCACTACCCACTGAGTTCAAGTCCTAAAAGATTTTGTGGCCAATATTTTTTTTTAATTCTTTCCCCAAGACGCCTAAGCTCGTCGGAAGTGCTCCGGCCTTCTATGCACAACATTTACCGAGCCCATATAGGTCCCTTTCAAATTTTCGCTGGCCCCGCCACGAGAAAAACACGGATCAAACAGCGGCAAGCACCCTTCTGGGCTCCAATTACATAAAGAAAGAGAAATAAGGACGAGAGAGAGAGGGTGCGAAACGCAGAAAAATGATTGAAAGCTCAAACTGCCATCGCTACGTACACAGGGCGAGCACTAGAGCGCACCATGACACGTCTCCACGCGCAATTAACGCGGACGTTATAGTATACTCATGCGGGCGATGACGTTATAAGCATCGCCCCTTTCCAAGCATTGTGTATATGTTTTCTTTACAGTCGTACGATAAAAGAAGCCTACGCGATTTATACGAGGGAGAAGAGAAGGGAGGGGTCAGCGGCTTCGTAAGGAGCTACAGAACGCAAACAGTTTCGCAATACCGTTCCCAGAAAGGTTCTTGAGGTCTTAAGGCGGCGCTTGTGTATGTGCTCGTTCGTTCAACGAACATCGCCGCAAGGACGCCGTTACATAAGCGGCATGCGCTGCGGGAAACTTAACGACCAAGGAAAACAGTAATAAACATACAGAGACGCTAAAATAACAGTACACCAATTAAAATGTCGGCTGCGACGACAAACGATAAACAACAACAAATAAAGTACTGCGGACCGCGTTCGATGTGTCCTGTAGTATACGCAGCTGCCCGTTCGCGATTGTTCATGAACACAAGGCTTTAGTTTGTTCAGCTCAGGTCACGCAAGGTCTTATAAGCTTTCTATGTTGTGGAACACGTGCGAGTGAAAATGACAATAGTTACATTGCCTAGCGCCATATATTTCATTTCATTTATTTTCTCCTTAAGGGTCCGAGGGCATTACATACGAGAAAGCGAATTAACATGGTTTATGAACATAGAAAAAGGTGAAGAGAAAAATACAACGCAAGCAAGCAAGAATAAGGAAAACGAAAAATACAGAAAACATGCAGAAATCCATCTAAATGAAATAACAGCAAACAAGCAGGAGCAAGAGAGGCAAAAATTACAGAAATATAGCTATGTTCTAACGCAGCGGCCGCAAAAATTAAATAAATTAATAAATAAAAATAAAAGAAACACACACAAGGCGCCCATGTACTGTGCGATGTCAGTGCACCGCTGTGGCGATCGACATTTCTGGAACCCTTTCCCTCCACTACGGCTCCTCTTTCTGTCTTTCCACTTTCACTCCCGCCTTTCTCCCTTCCCTTACGGCGCGATTCAGGTGTCCACAGAAACAAGTGTGACAGATACTCCGGCTTTCCCTTCCTTTGTTGTTATTATTATTATTATTATTATTATTGTTATTTACTACGGCCTCACTCATAGCCTGAGTCGGGAGGTCAAACTCCATAAGCCAATACGTTTTTTTTTTTTTCGTACTACTTCTTTCTGTTGGCGGACCTGGGATTGACGACTTTATGGAGGCGGGTCAAAGTATCAGCTCGAACAGGAAAATTTGTATTATGTCAGTTTTAATCCACGAAACTCTACGCATTGAAGGGGCTGATACAGCACCATAACCACTGTACTCCGTCTCAGAAGCTGTTTGCAGCACTGGGAAAGGCAGGGACGACTTAGCGCAATCAGGATCATAGGCACTAAAGTAATTGCACTCCTACGCACCTCTCGCGTCGGCGACGGTAGGAGCACAAATTATTCATTATAGCGCGCAGGGGCGAAATGTGTGCAGGAGAACAATTACTTATTACAGCGCGCACGATCCTGAATGGGCCGGGGCGCCCGTGCCCTTTCGCAGTGCTGTAAACAGCTTCTGAGATGGAGTGTGTTTCAAACACCGCTTCCATATATAGCGCACACACCTCGTGAAACGCCCCCACAATAACGAATTGGCCGCAAATAGGTCGTCGTGCCGTTTTGCACTGAAGCAGCGTACACGCTTCCCACGAGGCAAACACAGAGGAACCTGTCAGATACGTCAGGACCACTCTACGCACGCCGAAACGCTCCCTGGTCAGCGCGTGCAACGCACAACAAGCGCGTCGGCGGTTCAATTCATTACTATAATTG
Organism: Amblyomma maculatum; assembly: GCA_023969395.1. Classification (NCBI taxonomy): domain Eukaryota; kingdom Metazoa; phylum Arthropoda; class Arachnida; order Ixodida; family Ixodidae; genus Amblyomma; species Amblyomma maculatum. Next base: position 40,600 of record JAJIZL010028962.1, read on the forward strand.
GTAACCACCCCTTGAGAGCTCCTTCTATTTCCGGTCCAAGCGCGTAGTGCTCCCAGAACGAGGCGTCGTCACCGGTGTACGTTACGCGCGTACCGTGCTACACGCAGCGATAGGCGTCCTAGCAGGACGACGTCAGCAGCGTTAACGCAGATCATCTAGCCAAAAGAAATCGCTCACGAGCGTGCATCCTTCTTCACGTAGTCGCCGAGGTGTCAACGCCACGGAGCCCGCACGTCGCCGTCGTTACGAAAACAGGGGACGCGGAGCCAGCTGCCGCAAATACGCGCCGCCCCTCACGCAACGGGCGATCGGCTATTCGCAGCTCGCTGAAAATAATGCGTACGGCAGCGACCCCAGCATGCGGCTGCAAAAGAACGCGCTCTAACAATGGAGTCGAGCTTACCATGGAAACGGTCCTTTTGACAATGCGCGCTGAAAGCGCACTCTCTCGTTGAACAAAAAACACGAAGTGTGATGCCACTGATTCAATGAAATTCTCGCAATTCTTTCCCCTTGTTCACGGTGTAAATTTGTACAATGTAACGGGCTCTGAGTTACTTGCCCGATGCATTACCCCTAATTTCGTCTCTCATGATGTGACTTCTTGTGTATTCCTTTTTTTAATTTTTTTTTTTAAGCGAAAGCTTCCCTAGGCTAGCTGCGGTGCGTTTCGCGTACGCCGCAGCTTGACCTTCAACCGACCTTCAGCTGCGTACCTAACGGCGGGCGGCCGCCCGCTTATTCGCACGGTGTGGTGCACAGAGTGAACGGTGCTTCATTCTGCTGCTGCTGCTTCGCTTCTTCTACATCGCACACCTGCTTCTACTTCACACACCGGGCAAACTTCATTCGTACGGGTCTCAGCGGACGATCCGAGAGCCGCGGAGCGGCGCGCGTGACGTCGCCACTTAGCTATGCGCCTCACTGCGCATGCGTGGTGCTCTTCAGCTACTGCGCCGCGGCGGGGAATATAAGCCGCGGAGCAGCCGCTCGCTTTGCGAAGGCGTATGTATATACGCTGAGAATTGCGGCGAGTCTGTAGTCGGATGAGGAAACATCGCTTAGTGTGAGCACTAGCTGCGCTCGCCTACAAGCCGAATCTACACATCCTGTCGACATCGGTCGCCGTGAAGAAGCGGCACGTAGAAAAAATGAAGCCGAGATAGCTGAACGAGCGATGGAAACTCCCGAAGAGCGAGAAGAGGTAGTTGGAAAACGACGACGCAAGGCGGTGGAGAAGGTGCGACAAGAACAACAGAGAAATGATTCAGTCTCAACCACGACTATTGCTGCTTTCGCTCTAAATATCCTGGCTTAGAAGAGTTAAGGCCCGTTCACACTTGCGACTAGCAGCGGTCGCGCGACCGTTTTGGTCGAAAAGCGACAGTCGCAAATGGTCGCATCGGTCGAAAAGCGACTGTCGCGGGCCGATCGGGCACTGCTCGAATTTTCAGTCGCGCGACTACTAGTCGCAAACCATTTCACCAATCAGCGAGGTCCCGGAGTACTCGATCGCGCACCTTCTCAATGCAATTAAAGAATACTCCTACCTTTTCAACAAACGGCACCGCCGAATTCAAAGGCAGGGAGCAGGATATGGCCTGGGAGGAGTTTGAGAAATGGGTTTTTCACGCAGGCGCAACATTTTACATTGACACGTCGGCGTTCTCCTGGAAACACGAGAGCGCGGCATCCGCGCGAGCTCGCCTAAAAATGCTGAAGTGTCTGGCAAGCGGCGGTATACCGACGTTCGCTGTCATCGCCCAGCAGCTCTCCTACTCCCAACTCGTTCGGAACAAGAACAGAACGAGATGGCGACAGTCGCAAGTGTGAACATCGGTAGTGGCGAGCTCCTCTCCTCTGTCGCGCGACTACCAGTCGCGCGACCTCATCTAGTCGCAAGTGTGAATAGACCTTTAAGCGGTTGCTATTCTTTTCGTGCACTCCGTCGAAATGATCAGAACGGGCACTTGAATGTGACGCCGTGTGCTTTCAGCGGTGCCCACATCTTGCCCCTGAAGTAAAAACATGTCATGGCCGGGCGCGAAACTTCCTTTGCTTGCCCCGTCTTGGTAAACACAACCTGCGAATAGGAACAGTAGTGAAAGAACTGCGCGGGGAGTTGGAGCTGTCCAACTCCGAATTTATCAGCAGTCAACAAGTATTTTGATTCCCAAAGAAAAGCCAAAAGGCCAATAGGAAATCGAACTGCATTTTACCCATAACAAATTGCTGATTCATTGCTTGAGGCAGGTATGACACTTCCTGCCAAAAACGAGTCCTCCGTGAGCCTTATTGGTGACGGAGGGGGGGGGGGGGGTGATATAACAATAACACAAGTATAACAGCCCAATGCGCTATGTCGTTTCTGTCACTCTTTTTTCAGCAACACGTTGTTGCTGCACGGAGGTGGGTAGTCGATCCTAGAACTGCCGACTCCGCCATCAAGCAGGGTAAGCGCCCCATTCTCGCATTACAGAAAGTTTAAAAATGTGGTAAACCACCTTAAACAAGAACAGAAACAAAGTGACGAAAACCATTCTGTCTGGCGTAAAAATCAGCCGCCCTTTTCTCAGCCCCATGTTCATGCGGAATAAAGTTGAATGGTAGTAGAGTAGTTATAGTAAGCCGTTTATAAAAACGAAAAGAAAAACACTACCACCACAATCCCAACTCCTCAACGTAAAAAAAAGGAAAAAGTTCTTGCGAGTGCCACTCGTAACGTGGTGTGGTCACGGAACGAAAAGCACACAGGAGCCTGGCATCAACAAACAACTGGCCTCATCACATTCGCGCCGTTTATAGTCACTTCTTTTTGGTTGCGCCATTTCTAGCCCCTCGCAGGCTGCGTGTGGTGTGAGGTTCGTGCTGCTTGATGGCAAGAAGGGCGCCTTGCGTGGCCAAAAGGCCACGCCCGCCGCCCCGTTCACGGCTCAAAGGCGACCGGCGCGAAAATGCGCCCCCATTCTCCTCAGATAAGACGCCCAAAGAAATCGCAAGGCGCGAACATTCAAGCACAAAAAGAGAAAACCACTGCAGAAAAAAAAAAAAAAAAAAAAAAAAAGAAGACAAGAAGGAGAGCGAAAACTCATATGCCGAAACGTCCTTCGCCGCGAAAGCGGACAAGGGGGAGGACAGCTCCGCGCCGCCCGAGCTGAATACAGAAGGGAAATGGAGGGAGGACATCCAATGCCCCAAAGCGAGGGGGGAGGGGGTCGGCTCGAAATAGCATACGAGCTAGTACCACTGCAGTGCCTGCCCCCCTCTCTGTCCCAGCTGTTCCACCCTCTTTGCCCTCTCGCCGCCGGGGCTTGACGCAAAATAAACGCATCGCCTCAACGAGAGCCATAACGTAAAAAAAAAAAAAGAAAAAAAAAGAAAAAGAAAAAAAAAGAAAACGATTCGAACGGATCGAGCAATGGGGGTGCGCCGCCGCTTCGCCCTGCCGACAACGGGGCTTGTCCGGGGGAAGGAGAGTTCACGGACGCCGTATCTCACGTCGGGTCGACAAGCGCGGGCCGGCGGACGGGCACCACGGCACCATCAGGCGATGCAATGCAGCGGCGGCACCGGCGTGTCGGTGCAACGCAGCACGGGGCCGGATGCTGTCGTGTGGCGGTGCCGAGCTACAGGATGGCAGTGCTGAGTGCGTATTTTCAGCAGCGCACCGAGATTTCACTTCACTTCACTTCAATACCTTAAAGACCCTCACTAGGGTATTACATAAGTTAGATTCAGTTACACAAGTTCAAGAGCACCGACAGGGAGCCCAGCAACACGGCTCAGTATAAATGTTGTAGTCACGCGCTTTAAGGGCACAGCTAAGTTTCCCTCCGGATCTTGCAGAGGAAATATGTTGAAGATGATGGTGTAATAAGGGAGTAATTACTCATTGCATCCACCTAAGCGCAGCCATACGGCTACAAAGGAAAGCTATACAGCTTTTTCAGAAACTTCGTAGTTAAAGAAAAATTCGTCCTGATCCGGGAATCGAACCCGGCACCACCGCCTTTCCGGGGCAGTCGCTCTACCGACTGAGCTAACCAGGACGGTCAGCAGATCAAATGGTAGGGCGAGAGCGAATTGATCTATAACTCGAAGTGGGAATGGTGTTGGGCAAATAATTAGGGGAATCCCCCAAGGTGGAGTAGAATTTGTAATAAGGGAGCAATTACTTATTACATCCAGCCAAGCGCAGCCATACGGCTACAAAGGAAAGCTATGGGAATATTTCTTTGACTATGAAGTTTCTGAGAAAGCTGTATAGCTTTCCTTTGTAGCCGTATAGCTGATGATGGTTTAGGATGCTTGACGTCTTCTACAGGTTCGATGTTGCTCAATCACGTTACTCGAGGACACTTCCAGAAAGGTGAACTATATCAGTTCAGTTCAGTTCAGGCGTTCAGTCGTGTCCGACTCTTCGTGACCCTATGGACCATGTCACGCCACGCTTTCCGGTCTCTCACTATCTTCTTAACATCACATAGCTTCATCTGCAATGCAACTATATATTAACAACTAATAAACAGACCAAAAAAAAAAGTACAACCAAAGAGAAAACATATTTACATTTAACTGACTCGTTGTCTAACCCGACGAAACCAGCCTCAGGATCTGTAAGTTTCAAGGAAAGGCAACGTCCGAGCCCCATCTAACGAGGTGTCAACACTCGTAAACTCTCAACATGCAACAGAGACAGATGCAAACGAACGGTTATCCGACTCTCACCATGCACAGTAGTCGGATGCATACACCTGCACATGGATATGAACCAGCCCGCTGCCAGCGCGGCCATTGTCTCATTGAGAGCGCTTTGAAAAGCGGAACTGCAGACGGTAGACAATAGAGAGATTTAGCACACCGTGATCCGCTACCGTGATCCGCCACCGCGCGTTCTACTGCGCATGCCTAGATCAATTTGATGCCGATAGATGGTGCCACATACAGGATGTCGGCACATAGACCTGCCGCATAGGAACCAATCGGTAGAGGGTCACGGTGGCGGATCGCGCGCGGATCACGGTATCCTAAATCTCTCTGACGCGACACGGATTATAATGGCTCATCACCTCTCTCATACGCCTGCTTTTCAGTGAGTGCATACACAATGGGGTGCAACATGCCGTCTAAGCTACTAGAGGTTGCCCCATTCGATCACATCCGTATTCGCAGAATCCTCCGCTCTCCAACTGCCCGGACACAGCTCGGTAGCGACAGTCAAGTCCCTTCTCTGCTATTGTCCGTAGGGCAAAAAAAGCACTGAAGGAGTTCCTTTTCTTCTTCCGGGAGCTCGGATGCGACAAACAGGTATAACGCCGGAACGCCACTGAAACTGGTGAGTTATTGAAAAACGACAGACGCTCGCAACCGAACTATGCTGCTAATCAAGTCCTGTTCCACTATGGTGTTTTCATGGTCCAATTAAATGCGAGGCCTTGACCACGAAGCGGCACGGCAAATGAAAACGCATATGCAAGAACGGAATAAGCGAAATGGCACCGAATGTACAGATTCTCGGGAAAAATTTCCCCACCACTTAAACTAGTGCGTGGCGTACAATCTTTGTCAAAAGTGTAGAGCC
>JAJIZL010028963.1:5674-16508 GCA_023969395.1 Amblyomma maculatum
TTATTTCATCCGGATGTGTTCTGCTGCTTCCTGAGTTAGCGAAAGGCGTCCACTGTTGGTTGTAATATTAGTTGAGATAGGATCGATGATTAAGGTGGAGATGGACGCTTTCAAACGACAATCAGCAAAAAATGTTCGAAACCGGAACCAGTTTGCACCTATCGTGCGGCACTGTTTCCTTTCGTGTTTACCTTTATTTCATCCAGATGTGGTCTGCTGCTTCCTAAGCTAGCGAAAGGCGCCCACTCCTGGTTGCAATGTAAGAGCAGAAGAGATCAATGCTCAAGCTGCAGATGGACGCCTTCAAACGACAATCAGCAAAAAACGCTCGAAACAGGAACCAGTTTGCCCCTATCTGGCGGCATTGTTACCATTCGTTTTTACCTTTATTTCATCCAGATGTGTTCTGCTGCTTCCTGAGTAAGCGAAAGGCGACCATTGTTGATTGCAATGTAAAAGCAGATGGGATCGATGCTCAAGATGCAGATGGTCGCGTTCAAACGTTAATCAGCAAAAAAAAAAAAGCCGGAAACAGGAACCTGTCGCGCCTATCCTGCGTCATTGCTCTTTCCCGTGTTTATCTTTTTTTTTCGGATATGTTCTGTTCCTTCCTGAGTTAGCGAAAGGAGCTGACTGTTCGTTGAAAAGAGCGTGCAGTTGGGACCGATGGTCAAGGTGCAGATAGTGGCGTTCAAACGAAAAGCAGCAACGAAAGCAGAAGGATGGTAACGCATCATTGCTCCCTGTCGTGTGTGTGTTTTTTTTTCGTATGTGTTTTACTGCTTCCTGATTATGCAAAAAAAGCGCTGACTGTTGGTTGAAAAGATTCTGCAGATTAGATCAGTGGTCAAGGTGCACATCATCATAATCATCATCATTATCATCATCATCAGCCTGACGATGCCCACTACAAGGCGAAGGCCTCTCCCATATTTCTCCACTTAACCCGGTTCTGTGCTAGCTGCATCCACTTGACCCCCGCGAACTTCTTAACCTCATCCGCCCAACTAATTTTCGGCCGCCCCCTGCTACGCTTTCCTTCCCTTGGAATCCAGTTTGTTACCCGAAACGACCATCGGGTATCCTCTCTTCGCACTACATATGTCCTGCCCATGCCCATTTCTTCTTCTTAATTTCCTCCAGAATGCCAGTACCTGAGTTATTTCTCTGACCCACTCTGCACGCTTCCTATCTCTTAATGTTACCCCTACCATTTTTCGTTCCATAGCCCTCTGGGTTGTCCTCAACTCAAGTAGAACTCTCTTGGTTAGCCTCCACGTTTCAGCCCCGTAAGCTGAAACGTGGAGGCTAAGGTGCACATGATCGCGTTCTAACGACAAGAAGCAAAGAAAGAACGAGAAAGAAACCATGTCGCACATATAGTGCATCAGTGCTCGCTTTCGGGAATATCTTTTTTTCGTATGTGTTCTGCTGCTTACTGCGTAAGCAAAAAGCGGTCACTGTTGGTTAAAAAGGTCGCCCAGATGCGATCAACGGTGAAGGTGCACATGGTCGCGTTCAAACGACAATCAGCAAAGAACGCACGAGACTGGAACCATATCGCACATATCTTGTGGCATTGTTCCCTTCCGTGTTTATCTTTGTTTTTTTTATGCGTTTTACTGCTTCCTGAGTAACCTAAAAGGCGCTCACTGATGATTAATAGATCGAGCACATGGGATCAATGGCCACGGTGCCGATGGTTGTGTTCAAATGACAAGCAGAAAAGGAAGCATAAACAGGCACATGTGGCGCTTATCCTGCGGCATTGTTCCCTTCCATGTTTATCATTATTTAGGATGTGTTCTGCTTCCTGAGTAAGCAAAAGGCGCCCACGGTTGGTTGAAAAGAACGTGCCGCTAGGATTGATTGTCAAGGTGCTGATGGTCGCGTTCAAACGAATAGCAGCAAAGAAAGCACGAGACAGGTACCATATCGCGCCTTTGCAACAGCCTTATTCCCTTCCGAATTTTTCCTTTTTTTTTTTTGGGGGGGGGGGGGGGGTTTTTTGCTTCTTGAGAAATTAAAAGGCGCCCGTTGCTGGTTGAAAAAATGTGCAGATGGGAGTGATGGTCAAGGTGCAGGTGATCGCGTCGAAACGACAAGCAGCAAAGCACGAGATAGGTACTATGCCGCCCTTATCCTGCGGTATTGTTCCCTTCCATGTTTAACTTTTTTCAAATGTGTTCTACTCTCTCCTGAGTAAGCGAAAGGCACCCATTGTTAATCGAAAAGAATGCAGATGGGAACGATGGTCAAAGCCATGATGGTAGCGTGCAAACGACAAGCAGCAAACAAAACACGATATATACAGGTACACGTCGCACTTTTCCTGCGGCATTCTTCCCTTCTATGTTTATCCTTTTTTTCGCATGTGTTCTGCTTCTTGAGTAAGCGAAAGCCGCCCGCTGGTGACAAAAGTAACGTGCAGATAGGATGGATCGTCGAGGTGCAGATGATGGCGTTGAAACGATAATCACGAAACTAGACTCGATGTGAGCTTCGGAAGTCAATGATCACATTGAAAACGCCGCGTTAATTATGTTACCCATTTTAAACGTTAGCTTATACAGCTCGTTCGCTCGGAAAGCCTCCGACGTAGTAGTAGTATTAGCCGCACTGCATGTCGAAAATATTTAATCGAGGGCTCCCTAAAAAAATTGTATCATTGTACACAATGATACAAGAGTTCTAGTGATTGGTAATTGTTTGAAAGGCGATGCAGAGTTTATGAAATCAATATAATTAATTAATTAATGAGAGGAATAAAAGAGATACAAAAAATGAAAAAGGGGGTTCAAAGGTGTCACAGTGCTAAGAATGAAAAGCCAATGCTTCGTGGTGCTAATTTAAAATGTAATGCAAATGTGAAAATGTGTGTCTGATATAATTAATTCAAGTAATAAAAAATAAAAAATGCATTCAAAGGTGTCAATCTTCTCAGAATCGAAAGCCAGTGTTTGCCGATGCTAAGTATCGGTGTATAAAATTAACCCTAAATGTAAAATAAACAAACTAAAAAAATTGTAAAACGCCCTCCGTTTGTGTGAAACGCTATCGCGTCATACCCTTAATTGTCCCCTAATTTTTTGTTGGTTGACTGGCTGGCTGGCTGGGTTGGATTAGGTTTGGTTGGTTTATTTTGATTTATGGGCCTTAGAGTTCCAAAGCGACTCAGGATATGAGAAACGGCATGATGAAGGGCTCCAGGAATTTCGACCACCTGGGGTTTTTTAACCTGCATTGACTTCGCACAGCACACGAGTCCTTGCTTTTCTTTTCTCCTGCATCGAAAAATTTTATTTTTACTATATTGTTACGTGGTGGCATGACAAGCGATGGAACACGACGACAAACAGAAACAGAGCGACGTGATGACATGACGATGAAACATGCTTTAATGGCCAGCGGGCCTGGCGCGAGCGCTCCGCCCCGCGCCACTGCCCGCTTCGTCATCTTCGTAGCACTACCCGAGGCCACCGAGCGATCGTCCCAATCGATTGCTAGAAATCCATTGCATGAAGTGACGATGAACACAGACACAGGATTAGGACATGAAACGCTGGACACCACAATAAATGCGAAGATGGGATGAATGCTTGCACCGGAGCGTCAAGTCTAATCTTCACCGTTTGCCGAAGGCCAAGGCTCATGGACACGCCGAATGGCTTGGGCGGGGGTGCTGTCTTCGCTCGAGTGGTCGTGAGGTCGCTTCGTCGTGGGGTCGGTAGGGTCGGCTTTGAGCTCTTCCTGGTCGTCGTGTGTTGTGGTTAGGGCTGGGGACGAGGCCGAGGACAGCGGCTGGTCAGGTCAGAGCAAAAAGGGCTGGGGCAGAGCTGGGCGGCGATCTCCACGGGCTTTCGGCAGATGGACCCGGCGTACGGTTGGCTTCGACGGTGCAAGGCGAGGATGGGGATGAACCGCACCTCCAACCAAATGTTACGTGGTGGCATGACAAGCGATGGAACACGGTGACATAACAGAAACAGAGCGACGTGATGACATGACGATGAAATATGCTTTAATGACCAGCGGGCCTGGCGCGAGCGCTCCGCCCCGCGCCACTGCCCGCTTCGTCATCTTCGTAGCAATATGCTCAAAATAGGGAATGCTCTATGTGCACTACGAATCGAAGCACTCAGTGGCGCACTCGATTGATGTTCTGCGCTGTCGAATATGAAGATCATGCTTTATTTCTTTTCACATGGCATCCTTGTATAAGTAAACGTTGTCTTTTCGGGATGAAAGTTAAAAGCATACTGGAAACATTTTTCTGTGGGAGTGGTATCTATCAACTGAAAAGCCTAGGTAGGTAATAGACTAAAAGCACTTGATGCTGGGCTAGTTGGTTTCGGTTCATATTTAAAATAGTTTAAGGCACAAAAAACAGAAAAACACAAAGATAAGTGACGGGACAAAGCGCTTCGACGACGGGATGGCGCTTCGTCCCGTCACTTACCTTTGTGTTTGTCTGCTTTTTGCGCCTTAAACTATTTTAAATATGAAGTAGGTTATAGAAACGCGTTCTGCATTCATTGAAATATTCCCCACTGAATTGTGCATGAGGCAGTGAAACGCGTAAACTCTGGAAAAGTAGGCTAGATTCGAAGCTATGCTGAGATGCTCTGAGAAAGCTTGTCTCATTTATTTCAGTTTTCACGCCTTGTTTGGACTTTTATGAGAATATGGGCTATACTGGCGCACATCTGGTTGTGAAAACGCACTGTTCGGTGCCGATGGGGCCAAACCACTGTATGCGACACACACGCGTTTTGAGCTAGTGCGCAAACTCATGCGATGCTAAGAAAATTTATATCAAGTTTTAGTGTTTTATGTTTCTTTGAATCCCTGCGGATTGGAAAGGGTTAGCATTTGCTGGGGAAGTTTGGGAAGCTCTTGAAGAGAGCGATAAAAGCCAATGCAAGCTGACATTTGCTTATTCATGGCAGGCATGGGCATCCAATAAGAGTCAGTTTTTTTTTTCTAGGCGAAAGATGCGCTTGCAAAGCTGGAACTTACGCTCATTTGAAAACGAAGCTGCGGTGGTCTTCATTTAAAGTATTACGAAGTAAAGTCATGCACCAGTGGGGCAATAGCCAATTGGGCTTGTTGGTTCATAATTCGGAGTAATAGCGTGAAAACAACAACAAAGGACAAGAGCGAGTAGACACACACGGCGCTGCGTGTGTCTACTCGCTCTTGGTCCTTTGTCATTTCGCGCTTTTGCTCCGAAGTTTCGACCTCTTCGCCCGCGAGTGGCAAAACATTCATGCTATAAATGCAGTGCTTCGATAAAATCAAAGCGTCAATTCTGAACTCGCGAGAAATGCTTTCCGCTGAGCAACAGTTCATATTTAATTAATTGGGCAGCTTCTGCCTGAAGGAACCGTCGGCCTGTTCACCTCTCATCTGACGTTTCATATATAGCTGGCAAGGAGACAAGCATTCTTGAACGGCTACATAGCGAATCAAATCTTCTTATCTTTTTGTACAAAGGCGTCCATTGAGAGAGAGCGCGTGCCAGGCACCGCTCCCCTCCTACTCTCCGCTCGGACTAAATGGCACTCAAGTGCCCCAGCTGGACAGAACAGCTCGTGTGCGCGCGCCTCCAGTGTCAAAGAGGCTGCGCCGGCGGCACCAGGTATTCCCAGTAACACCGCTTCGCCCTTGCCAAAACTTGAGCTTGGGTACCCTATGAGGACAATTAACATCTATTCTATGAAAAAAGAAAAAAAACTTTGAATGCGCGCGTGTCTGCAGTTTTGACGAGCATGCAACACCTTTTCGCAATATGTGCCTATTTATTTCGTATCATCATCATTTTTTCGCTACGGTAACTGCGAAATTGCAGACGGCAACCAGATAACGTGTTGGACTTTTTGCAGGGCTAATCGTCAAGTTCGATTTTCGGTAAATAGGTCAACTATGCTATGTGCTATATCTCTAAGAACACTTCCCTTATATTTCTAGAGCCGTTCAACAGTCTGTTTTCTGTCTATCTTGTCGTTTAAGTTTTCCATCTTTACAGTGCGTGACTTGAAAAAAGCTCTCGACTACCTGGTCATCATGGCTGCATGTAGGCCTGTGTCACTTTTATTTTGCACCTCTTAATGAATCTCGCTCCAAAATTAGCGCTGATAGGCTATAGTTGCATAACCACGATAGCGTATAGTATACAAAACACTGCCCTGATATTCCGTTTGATTCGTTTGCCGAACATTGTTGCTAGGCTAGCCTCACTGTATACCAAGATCAATGCGCTTTCAGGGTCGTCTTTGATTGCAAGTTTTGGTGGTGGCCACCGAGAAAGCTCTTCCTGCGCCTTGTATTGTGCACTATGCGTCATTACATTGCGGACGGGCTCCTTGGTTGGTTCAAGCCGTTTTGGCAGGGCTTTTGTTGACCTCTTCCGCTGAGGCCGACTGCAAGTTGCCGTGAGGGGAACAGCCTTCGGCAGGCGGAAGCGAAAGTGTGCGGCGGCCGTGGGAGAGGTCACCAACTCGCCTGAGGCCCTTTTAATCAGCTACTGTCTGCCCAAGGTAATTACCCGAGAACCTGTTCCGCACCTGGCCCCTGAATTCTTAGCGAAGCGCTGTCCGGACTGGTCCTGTCGCTTACGCGCCCACGTAGTTTTTATTCTCTGTAAGAGAGGGCGACAGCGTGCGGTCGTCAAGATCGGTCGCGTGTGAAGGCTTCAGTGCATTTAATTCCTACTAAGTCACGGTTGTTTGTGAAGTGAGACTTGACTAGATGCTGCCCATTTCGCTGCGCAGCGTGGACTGAACGGTCACGTGGCGACAAGTGGGCTCTTCCATGCAGTCTGGATGAAATTTACTCTTCCCCGTTTCAAACTTAAACCACCGTTTGCTATCCATATTATGAGTTTCTCAAATCTACTCGGCCTGCTTCGATCCACCGCAGAGCAAAAGTTACCGGCCAGTCCTCACTCTACCGAATGGAATGAGGAGACGCTCTAGTTGGCTCACCTAGCACTTTCACGTGAAACATCACAGTAGTAGCATTCCCCGATGCTTTCTTGAGCACGCAACGATGTCGGCTGCTTGCGTATCCTTTCGCTTTTTTTCGACAACACGCAATACCTGTAATCGAGCGCAGCCGTATAACAACGATCCAAGGCGTTTGACGGTTCGGCACGCAAAATTTTATATATGCTATAATCATAATTCCAAAGCAATGCACACAGTGTGCCAGCAGCGTTCCGTACTGCTTTCGGCAACAAACTTGTGACTGCCTCCATCTAGGCGCTTCTCTGTTGCCGATGGTTTCTCGTCGTCAATGCCTGTTTTATCTAGTACTGTCCGTATTTTTAAAAAGAGGCCTTTTCATTAACAAGAATTTCGACTTAGCACTGTTTGCAGTATAGTGCATTACAGTACGGCCAAGAGTACTAACTAGCAGAGAAGTAGAAAATAGTTCACTTCTAACTATTACTGTTCGGCTCAATATTTTGATAGGCTGGTAGCCTAAGTAATATCTGTATCAGTTTTTGGAATTTGGAAATCCCATTCGTGTCGGCGCCGTACGCGACGAATATTGGCGAAAGCGAAACCGAGCAGCAGCAACGCTAGAAGCGCTTACACATGTCGCACCGCATTATTAGTTACAAAGTTAACAACTGGATATTATTTGAAAAGCCTGCTATTCTTGCCTGTATTGCGATACCGCTGATTAATAATTGCGTCAGGAAGGGCACCCTGCATATAACAGGTAATGGTAGCACGCGCAGCAACATGGAGGAAGGAAAAAATGGGAGGGAGGGCGCGGCAATATCAGTGAAGCCTAGTCATGAAAAATAAAAGGGAGCGAGTCGGCCCCTACGTATTAGACCAGGGCCCGCTTGCACAAAACAATCTTAAGACTGTCTTAGCTAAGTCCAGACTTAACTGGAGTCTAAAGAATAGGCCACTAGCATGGCCGCTTAAGACTGGAGTCAAGACTGGGCTTCAGTCCTGACTTGAATAAGTCGCTTGTATGATTACGACTCTAGTGCTGTCTTGTTCAAGACACAAGGACGCCAGGTGTCTAAGTAGAGAAATTAGGGAAATACAGGGATGCGCTGGCACTGTCCCTGCTGTAAGATGTACACATTCCGTCAATTTTGCGTTGTGTAAAATCCGTGCCATTGCTTTTTGCGGCTTAAGATTGTGTTACGAGGAAAAATGCCCCAAGTGGTTGCTGAGGCCGTTCTGAGAAGCCACTCTGGTGAACATGAACCCGAAGCGTTCGACGTTCGGAACACGAACCGTCTTAAATAAGCTTGGTCTTTCTAAAGACACCATTTAAGTCTGGACTTAGCTCGGACTTTATCGTGCAAGCCGGCCCAGGTAATAGCGTGCGGTGATATCTACTAATGCACGAATCAGCGCCGCGCGGGTAGCGCGGGGTCCGCCGCGCGCACAGCACCCAGCAGCCCACACAGCAGTCAGCCGCGCGCCCGCGCCATGGCAGAAGCGCACACTACAACACACCGACATCAAAACATAGGGTCTAACTAGGAGAGCGAAAAAACGGGGGAGGGAGCGGCTTCATCGGCACTTGGCTTGCGAAGGTTGGCCGCGTGACGTCATGCTCCCTCCTAGTTTTTCCTTTCTACATGCCCAGCAAACAAAGGGAGGAATTCCGAATTTAATCAGTTGTATAAAACGCCTTTCAATAAAACCTCACAAGATGCGCGAAAGCTGCACTTCTGGTGCTCCAAAATGACCCAGGAAGGCCCCACAGAAACGCAAGGTGCTGAGCCAATTCCGATGAGCTTCCAGCGTTTTCGGCAAAGCATTGTATAAATTTCGGAAAAAGCCGACTTTTACATTGTAATCAAATAAGGCCTCCTCAAGATGCATGATTTGCCACATGAGAAACGCCCAGTAAACCACGGATATCTGTGGTACGTCCGATTAAGATCCGAATCTCCATTGCCATTAGAGGACATTCGTAAGGCTTCCTTGCGGACGTCCAAATTTGGATATCTGCATTGGAGATTCGGTGTATGTCCGAGGGACATCCATCATTGGATGGCGAGCGGATGTCCGCACGTGAACGTCCGAAAGGTACCCTTGAATGTACGTCTATGGCCCTGAATTTCTGGCTGACATACACATTTTAATTGTCCTCACACAAAACATTTGAACAAGAGATTTTGTTGCGCAGATGAGGAAATTTCCTCTGATCCCCTTCCTATTATTGATGAACTGATTGCTCGAACTAACTGAATACTACCACTTGAATATGCCGCTGATATAAAATAAGCTCATCTAAATCATTCATATGACTATAGCATTTGATCTGATAATGGCGTTTTTTTTCTCCGGCACTCTTACGTGCCGAGGCATGCAGTCTTCGTTCGGTGAAAACGAAACTCCTGCCAGGCAGCACAGCTGGCACTGCATAGGAGCCCACCTCAAAGTATATCCAATTCAATCCGGCAGACAGGTTTTGGCGCCATTTGTCTCGGGAGTGGTAGATTTTGTCATTGCGTGGTGCTTTGGAATTTCATTTTTCGAGCTCATTTTGTGTTGTTTGTTTATTGCGCGGTTATTCAGCTGTGCTACAAAAGTGATCTGCTACTTATGCGCTAGTCGAGACCTTCTTTTGGCACTGAAGCTTTCGTAAAGAGCCAAAGTGTCCTTCTGCAAATGACTTCGCCGAGACACTAGTGCTTTGTTGCTTTGGATGTAAGGAGCGGCTGGTCACTCCCGAATGTAAGTAACAGAGCGTGAACATTACTTTTCGGATGTTATTGCTGGATGGATGAAGTGCTGTAACACAGTTGCAACCTACTGCGCACTTTGTTCGCTCTGGCGTGAAGTTACAAGCATGGAGGGGTTACAAGCGTAAGATGATGCCTGCCACAAGACATACCGTGGAACAAAGCTCCGGAAACAAGTGTCTCGCGCCTGACTCCTCTTTTTGTGTTTCTTATTATGAGCGTTTGGCAATGTTTTAGAGAAACCCTCAAGGCAATGTGGAGTTTTGCAATGAGGGAGCAATTATTACGTCCACCCGTACCCGTGCACAGCCGCACGGCGACAACAGAAATCTCATAAAAATTCCGTAGTTGGGAAAATATTTGTCCTTAGGTGTGAATCGTGAATTATATGTATATTCGTAGTTGTGATTAAACGGTACGTGCCTAAAGCATGTCAAAACGACTAGGGCTTTGCAGTGATGCGCGACTGTTATCTTTTTATTTCTGATTGTTGTTTTTTTGTAGATATGTCCTGCTCGCGTAGTGGATTGGTGCCAAAATAATACTATAGCTACGCCATGGAGAGAATAGGTAGGCTGAAAATGCAATGAAAATGTTATCTTCGCATGATATTGACTCGTTTTTTTTGGCTTGCAGAGTGACTAAACATGTACTGCACAGCATATTGCACTGTGAAGTAGAATTGTACCGGAAAGTTTAAAGGTTCTGTTAGTTTTGCTGGCTTCACTCATATTCTCCACTTAGATCCTTATCTTCGTGCGTATATCATATTGAGATTACGCCATACATTGGTGCAGACTTACGAACATGCTACAGCCCATAGGGCTCAATGCTGAGCCAGATTATCATCATCATCATCAGCCTGATTATACCCACTGCAGGGCGAAGGCCTCTCCCATATTTCTCCACCTAACCCGGTTTTGTGCAAGCTGCATCCACTTGACCCCTGCGAACTTCTCTATCTCATCCGCCCACGTAACTTTCTGCCGCCCCCTGCTACGCTTTCCTTCCTTGGAATCCAGTTTGTTACCCTCAGCGACCATCGGTTATCCTCTCTTCGCACTACATGTCCTGCCCATGTCCATTTCTTCTTCTTAATTTCCACTA
>JAJIZL010028963.1:21508-35964 GCA_023969395.1 Amblyomma maculatum
TACCGCTTATTAAGCCTAATTACGATGCCTGCAACCCTCTCATTAATACTATAGAATTCATCTATATTACCCGCTATATACTTATTGACAAGGAAACCTACTCCTAGTTGTCGCCTCTCTGGTAAGCCTCGATAACACAGTACATGCCCATCCTTCAGTACAGTATATGCCTCATTCGGCCTCCTAACCTAAGCCCTATGACATTCCATTTCATGCCCTCTAGTTCCTCTAACAGCACTGCTAAACTAGCTTCACTAGCTAGGGTTCTAGCATTAAACGTTGCCAGGGTCAGTTTCCAATGGCGGCCTGTCCAGCGGAGCCAGGCATTCTTAGCACCCCCTGCTGTGTCACAGGTCTGACCGCCGCCGTGGTCAGTTGTTCCGCAGCCGCTGGTGACTGAGGGCCGGGGTTTTATGGAGCTTATCAAAGAGGTTGCGGCCAATTACTGCACCAGGGTGGCCAACTCCTGTTCTGGTGAGGGAGTGCGATGCCGGAGGTGTTCACCGGCATCAGGTCGCACCCCAAACCTGTTTATGCAATTCCATCGACACGCGGACTTTTTTTTTCACCCGATGGAGAATTGCGCACCGGGATTTGAACCCCGGTCCTATATGATGCGAGGAGGATGTTCTACCGCTACGCCACCGCTGCACCTCTGAGCCAGATAGGAGGGCTTTACAGCACCATTATATTTAAAGCTCTCTGGACTGTGAGCAGACCACTTTTCCTTACTCTTTTGGAGCACTAGTTTTTCAGGTATGCTGTCTGTGCCCTGCTGTATGATTTGTCATTGAACATATAAACAATGGCGCAACAACTGTAGCACAAAGAGAGAACCTGCAAGCACATACTAATGGCTATTATTATGAAAACAAGGAGACAAACTACTTCCTTCACACCTAAGCAGATGACACATCGCTATCTCACAAAACTCTTCTATCACCCATGCATAAGGGTGATGAACAATGATTTTTTTCTTTTCCAAGAATTAAACATATACCGAATAAGCCAAAGCAGTGTCCAGCCAGCACTCATGAAGTGGCGCATTAAATTTTAGCGCCTTTTATATAAATCAAAAATAAAGGCAGCAGATGTGTTAGCGACACTTCACTAGCTATGCACAGAAATAAAATATCTTGAAGCATTTTAGTGTCATGTTGCGAGGGTCGTGTGGCAGCTTTGTTTTGCTTTGCGTTTAGGTGTGTGTGCCTCGAGACTGCTTCTGGTCTCAATGTGTCACAGTGCTTTCGTTGTGTTTGGTGTTGTTTCTTTGGGTTGACACTGCTTTGGCTAAGATATCTGGTATCTTTTTATTTTCAGAAAGGTAAAAATGGTCATTGTTGATTATAATGGTACGCACGAGTGATAGAAATATTTTACTACATTTCAGTGTGTCATGTGCTTGGGTGGAAAGGAACATGTTTGGCTTGTTTTCATAACAATTGGTAGCATGCACTTGTGTTATTTCTCTCTTTGTGCTGTCGCCGTTGGCTGCTGTTCTTGTGTATAATCACTTTCAGCAGAGCGTAGGAAAACGAGGAAGGAGCACTGAGGAATATACAGGACAAACAAGCTCTGAACCAGACTATTAAAAAAAATAAAGTGAGGACATGTAAAGGGTGCAAAGGAAACCAAGGATAAAATCGGGTAAAACCAGCGATGAAAGGAACCTCCTTGCGTGACCGGAAAACGAAGGCTGTGCTCACACATTCATCCTTGAGGTTTGCGTTTATGGTGGCTTCCATTATTTCATGTGTGAGCTTTTTCTTGGCGCTTTTTCAAAAGGGTCGTTAGTTCAAAAACAGGTTAACATTTTGCATTGCTGTCACATTTACAACTATTCACTGCATATTTCTGGACAGTGAACGTTTAATGTCATTGCTGTGCTTCATTAGTTTTTATTGATAGATACGAGAAAGAGAAGCACTCGTACTATATAATACATATAAAGTGCTGCAATGTATAATTAAAGTTTCATCATCCTTCCAGTACACTGTCACAAATGTGACAGCAATGGAAAATGTTCCCCAGTTTTTGAACAAACACCATTCTGAACAAATTCCTTAATAAACTGACACGCAAAATAATAGAAGCAGTCATGATCGTGAAGCTCAAGGATGAATACACCAGCACAGCTGGTTTTCCTGTCAAGAACAGATGCATTCATCTGTGGTTTTATCTGATTTTATCCTTGATTTCATTGACACTTTTTACGTGCCCTCATTTTATATACCTTTTTTTTATTTTCTTTCAAGTCTGGTTCAGTGCTTTTTGTTCTATGTGTTTCTCCATGCTCTGACCTCGTCCTGTTATGCGCTGCTGAAACTGATGGAAAACCAACAAACCCAACAGCTTGTCCTCTAAGTATTGTGCACCAATGAGCCACACCATCTGTTATTCATCATTGAACCTTTCATACCGAGTAATTCTGACAAAGATCATGTTTTGCTGCATAATGACATCTGCTAGTATGCTGCATGTGTGTGTTACTTAAATTGCTTTCTCTCACTTCATACCTTTAGCATGTGCTGTGGAGGTGACTGACCTGTGCCAGCAAGCAGCAGAGTGTAGTTAAGTTTGAACTGTAATCCAGGATCTTCTGCTCATATAATCGGCACTTTGTTTTTACTTTCTGCAGTATGCAGTCAGGGGAATGTCCAGCTAAGTGCAGTGTAGCTACTGTCGAGGCACTGAGTCACAAATAACTTGCAACTGTGTGGCAAGAAATAGACTTTCCGAGTGCTCATATCTATAGTGTCTATGTTGCATAATGCAAAGATGTTTTACGCTAAGGTATGTGTTTGCATTGTGTTTGGAAAACAAATATATTGTATTTCAGTCTTGCCGCAGCGGTGCAGGGGTTAGGGCACTGGACTACGGTACCTAAGTATGTGAGATCAAATTTCGACTACGGTGGTTGCTTTTCTATGGAGGCAAAAATCAAGGTGCCTGTGTGGTGTGCTATGTTAGTGCATGTTAAAGAGCCCCAAGAGGTCGAAATTCTCGGAGACTTCCACTATGGCATCTCTCATAGCCCGAGTCGCCTTGGAATGTTAAACCCCATAAAGCAAAGCTATATTGCACTTCAAGAAATAATCTTCTGCTGCTTATGGGTTATGAATTGTGGAAAATATATACGCTTGCTCTTCCAGCTACATATGCTAAACATTATTTATTTGATACCTCAAAGGCCCCTGGTATGGGGCATTACATGAGGAATGGGCATTATGAGGTTGTGGGTTTGGATCCTACTGGCAGCATGTGGCTGTATATTTTTGTTTTGCTTTCTACTCAATCAAGTTTCAACCATAAATATTTAATATTCTTTCCCCATTGATCAACACTGCACACTAGAAAGTATAAATACTCTCTTATTCTTTCCTTGGGTTTAGTGACTGTTGTCTTTCTTCATGTCTGTAACTGTACTAATCTTTCTGGCAGCCATTGATGAAATGTGTGATCCATAGGATGTTGCAGTCCTTGCACACCTGCCTGACATCTGGATACATGAACAGTGTGCAGTGCAAAGGGTTCCTTTATGTTCCACTAATTTCTGCCCTCCCTCTCGAAGCTGTTTGCAACATAACCAATAGCACGGCGACATGGCCAAATCCTGGCACCTCTTACTTCCGTGCACTATAACAGATACGTGTGCTCCTACTGTTAACTCCACTAATGAGGGGGGGGGGGCATGTAGGAGTGTAATTTTCTATTATAGTGCATAGGATCCTAAATGGCTCAGGTCATATTTGCCTTTCACAGGGTTGCAAACTGCTTCTGAAAGGCAGTATCAGTTTCTGAATACAACATTTTGCTTACGACCTGCTACATAGTAAAACTGCCATTTTGAAAGCATTCAGCCTTACCACCCTAGACCGCAAATCATATGTTAGTTTTATTGTGAAAGCAATATGCGCCAGGTCTAACCACTCGTCGCTGTGTGCCGTGTCCCTGGTCCTCTGGCAGGAGCTGCCAACTTGGGTCTCGTTTCACACCGGACGGTTGTCAGAATCAGCCTGCCAGGACCTTGGCATTCATGTTACCCCTTTAGGCCACTAAGGCACGTTCATACGGCTTGGTTAAAGCAGAGCTTTATACGTGGGTTAGGGAAGAAGTCATGCCATGGAAATTACCAACGAAGATTCTACATCTGAATCTAGTTTTACTGCTTCGTAGCAATTAAATTCTAAAGCAAAAGCTAAGCAAGCTACGGCCAAGTGCGAGCAAAGTACAACCAAGCTTTTGCTTTGGCAAGCCATCGGTTTAACCAGAGCTAAACCACAGACATGTTTTGTGCCTTTTTCAGTTTTCCTTATTTCATACTGTCTGGCAGGCACTGCTTTATAAGAGAGAGGAGGTACACACACAGCACAATTTACGCTCTTGTCTTATAAGCCCTGTGATGGCAAGCCCCAAATTGTAGCCTGCTTTTATTGCGAAAGAAATACTACGCCAGGTCAAAACCCTCGTCGCTGTGTGCCGTGTCCATGTCCGGGGTCCCTCATGAAAACATTAGCCTGCCATGACGTCTGAATTCTCGTTACCCCTATGCCACAGGCAGGAGCTGCCAACTCGAGTCATTCCTGCCTGCCAGAACAGTTTGCATTCTCGTTACCCCTACGACACTCAGGCACGCGGGGGAATAATGCAGCAGGTAAAAGAAACTTCTGCTGTTGCTTTCACAATTGAGCTATGGTTGACCAGAGCTTAACCACAATTTTTTTTAAGTTTCAGCTTTTTACATTCATTGCCTTTATGCATGCATGCTTGTATGCCTATTATTACAATTGGAATAGTAAGTTGTTAAACAGGAATGAGCTGTTTTAATTTCTCCACTCAAAACAAAATGCCTCTCAATATTTCTTTGCCTTTTTCAAACTTCTGTAAGTACTTGGCACTGCACCATACTAGTTTACTGCTTGCTTGATTTTATTTTGTGTACTATGTGCATTGTAAACGCTAATGTACCGGGTAATGCCATGAGGTTTCATTGGTATGTGGCATGAAAGTTAGAGAAATAGTAGGTTCCATCTTTCAATCAGTGTCAATTTTCCTCACTGTCTCTTAAAAAAATGCTTAACCTTTCATTGATGTTTCCTTTTTTTCAGAGAAACATCCCATCTCGGACTAAAGGTTCAACAGTGAGAATATTGCCTGCGCACATTTACCATCCCCCTGCATAGAGCTTGTGCTGGAGCTTGTACCCTTGTACGATCTTCAAGACTAAAAGAAAGCCTTAATATGCTGTAAATAAAATTATTTGAATCTGCTTTATAGTCACTAGTTTCATCGCGGTATGCATCTGGCATGGTTGGGTGTGTCCGATTTTGAGCATTCCATGGGCTTTTATACAGGCCTATGGTCCCTGCCCGGTTTATTATTAGGCTCCACTCATCATGCCTTGATTCTTTTATTATCGCAATCTGTGGGCTTATAGTGAGCTCATAGTATATTGGATATTATTGGCTGGGATCATAGAAGCCTGCTTTATGAATGGACAGAAAGCTTCATATTAATATATCCTCTATGGGTCCGCTAGGGATATCCGACATGGATGTCCGTTGGAGATCTAAACAGTTTCATTTGGAAATCTGTCGGACGTCCGTGGGAGATCCATCGGAGGTCGGTGGTTCTCCCACGGGCATCCGTATGTCCAAGAACGGACGTACGTCGAATGTCCGCTGGACGTACGGTGGTTTATTGGGCGAATCGGCGCGCTCTACATTATTGCTATTCCTTCCACAGAAGCAGCTGTTGATTTTATCGCCTGCAGTAACCAAGTCTACAAAAGTATTTTATTCGTAGATGCTGGTGAATTTTAATAGGCGGCACTTTAATAAGCGCCACTATATTTTCAGTGTGCTTCATGATTAGATGCTTAACGGAGACCATTCAGTGCACGTTAGTTGACCACAAGACAATATAATTATTCAGTCCCCGGCCTCCCGAATGGATATGATAGTTTATTGGTGCAAGCGGTTACATCTTGGTGTCACCTTCCAGTGGTGGCTTCTCAACGGCGGTAGGCATGCCACGGGCTCCTGGCTCGATGTACTTGTAGAAGCAAGCCATAACACCGAACACGACCATGTCTAAGGCCATCAAGCCGCTGTACATGAACGACTCGGATGACTGCGACAAAACACAACTTGATATAAGCAGATGCCTCAATGATAGGAGCCTCTATCAGAAATTCAGCTAGAAATCCTCATTAACACCGCATCTATCATTTTTCGTATCTGCGCTCATTCATTATATCCCTGCAAGGTAGGTAAAACATTGGTAGCGTCCAGGTTTCTGCCATATAGGCGAATACCGGCCACATTTAGACCCAGTGTCTGCTAAACACGGTGCAACGTATTTTTTATTCTATTTGTTTTATGCTCTCCATATGCAGTCACTACCATACCTAAGCGTATGTATTTCCTAACCGCTTTCAATTCTGACTGCATATAATTTTTCACTGCTTTTGTCTCGCTCATATTGCTTTACAAAACCACTGTACTGGTTAGCATGTTAACAGCACTATCAATTATGACCCTCTTAGTATAGCCGCTTGACCGATCCGAAATCACTAACGTATTCTTTCAACGAAGGTGTAACCGTTTATGCCATGGAAGTTCCGGGAATGCGGCATGGCGGCGACGCGACTGTGGAGCTTCCGCAAGCATTTATGCCACAAAGTTGATAAAGCACCTTATTTATTTTGTCAGTCACAATCTTTGCTTAGATTCATGCTCAAGTTAATCTAACGCTCGGATGCCATCACTAATGTTCCGTATCGTCCAAAATGTAAAGGAAATGGGGACTGCAGTGTATTTCCCTGAAACATATATTTTACAAGGACGCCATAGGCACGAGAATAACCATATTACACCCTTAAAGACAGAGGTATTATTTATTATCTGGTTTCTCCCTTAATGAAACCCCTACAAGTTGTCCTGCCAGTGCGTTTTATTTTTCACGTTTAGATCAAGAATTGTCCAGTCCGCCATTAGGTACCATTGATCAGCCTGTGGTGCTTCAGCCTCTGAAAAAATGCAAATCCCCGCATTACATCTCCATATAACCAAACATGCAAGAACGACCCCTCACTCAGCAGATCCTCATCCACACTATGGCGCTGCTGCAAGAGAGGACAACAGAGCATGAAAGTTTTTCTCCTTAATTTTTAGCCGCTGACTTGGACAAATCTGCCCCGAAGAAGAGAGCAATGCGCTAGAATAGTGACTGGCATTTTGAGAAAATTACGAGCGTAGCCCCTTTATGAATTCGTTCAGTATAACGCCAAGTGCATGCAAAAGAATGATATCGGCGCTCGCTACCTCACTAATGCTGCTGACAGTATTTTGACATCAGTATAACTTCCTGGGCAAGTTGGTGCATATTGAGCATTGTAAAGTTAGAGCGCAAAAAAAAACGACCACACACAGACAAACACACAGCACAATAGTTGTTTTTTTTGTGTGTGTGTTCTAGCTTTACAGTGCTCAATATTTTGACAATATTTTAAAAAGCAAATCTTTAGGACTTCGGAGGTCTCACTTAGGAAACTGAAAATAATGTTGAATATTCCTGGAAGACTTGTTTAAACCCCAGAAAGCTTTTTTAGCCGAATTCACCAGTGAATTTTCAATTGCGCTGGATATATAGACCACTGCAAAATCATCTGAGCGAGCTTTACTTCTCCACAAATGTGAACTGGTGGACGAAATGTCAACCATGAGGATGGTGTAGAATACCTTGTCCATTCATGCTGCCAAACACGCTGTAGCGAACTCCTCCTCATAAATGACGTAACCTATTCGTGATGAGCATTGTGGATAATGACGTTATGTGATGACGCGATGCCAGTACCTGGTGTGTTAGAATCACAAAAACGCACAGTTACGTACCGCGATGCTGAAGAATCTCGCCTCGGCGATGATGACCACGATCAGGTTGCCCACGGCTACGGTCAGCAGCCAAGCGGCCTGCAGCACCGACTTCATCGAGCTGGGCGCCTGCACGGACATCGTTCACTGCAATACTCATGCTGGGAACTCCAGCATAGAACCGTGGTCCAGAAACTGTCTTCCTAAGACATCCAACTCTTGGTTTGTGACCACATTATGTTTACAGTAAAATAGTTGGCCAGGATTGTCAGTCGTCCATTGTGGACAAACCAGTGCAAATAGCATCATGTTGTGCATGCAACGCATATCCTGCCTGTTTCATCAATATTTAATTTTTGCATGTATGGAGTTTTAGATAAAAAGAAATATTTTCAAAAACACACTCTTAGTCACGGCTGACGTAATTTGGAGTAATATCTCTGTATCGGTAATTAACTACAAAGCTGTACAATTATCCCAGTTTGGTGGTTCGTGCATTGAGAGCCTTGGATCGCAGCTGGTTTTTTAAAGCCCTGGGAATTTTTTACGCATCAGACTCTTCGCAGTAAACTCCACGCCAGCTGATGGTGAGTACGACGCTCTTTGCCCCTTTCTTCGCTGCTTGGCGCAAGGACTTTGATCGCCGACTTCACTATTTTTACCATAAACGGAACATAGAGTGCATGATCGACAGAAATTCACGAAGCCTCTTGCGCGGCAGTGTGTTCTGGAGAAAAAAGAGGCCTGGAATTCTCCGCGTTGCATAACTTCCGAACGCCATTTGTTCTTTGTTTCAAAAGATTGATATACTGTATTATCTGTAGCTTACCACTCAACTCTTGCTAACCACTTAACTGGTTGATTAAAATGAATGAACGAATTGACTTATTTTAAAGGAAATTCCCTTTTTTTTCGGATTTTAAGTACTTCAATATACAATTAGAACAATTTTACATAATACATTACGTCCACTGAGGGTGACAGTATGATGCTGAAAAGATTTGTTCCTATTTTGACTAATGTTGAAAAGAGATCGCTGATACACCTGCTGCATACCTGACATGCTTCCCAATAAAAGTTGTTGGAATATCTGCCATCCGTGTCCTGACGTCAATGATCGGGCATCTCTCCTGTACCGCTCTTGCGGCGAAAATGAAATGTTTTTCCCTGATGCCTACAAACATCTTAGGGACACCCAGAAATTTGAGCTAGCTGGCTGATGGGAGTAGCAGTGCTGAGACGAGGGATGTATGAGCAAGACAGGACGACCAGGCTGCCTTCACTAATGGCTACGTGTGCTGTGAAGGCACAGCTAGCATCCCGGAATGCGAGGCATGCGCTGGGCACGGTTGAGGTTCACAGCGCAGTCTTCCTTTGTCCCTCGTCTCAGCGCGACTATTTACATCAGTATGTTAAGAACACGAACAGCCCCACTGTAGCACTGTTTCGATGTCTTAATCTAATTTGCAGTCTTGGTCATTAAAAATTTACAACTGCAATAATTCTGATAGCTAAATATAAGAAAGCAGAAGCAGCCACATGCGAACAAGGGGATCCGAACCCACGACTCACGCATGTCGCTCACTTTACCTGAGTTATGAGGGCGGGTCTTGTCGAGTACTTACGATAAGTGTGACTTAACCTTGAGAGTATACTCACCAGCTATACCATGTAAAGCAGCCACTAAGTGGGTAGAACACGACATACTGGTGGCATGTGGTTTTCCTTTCAATTTGATTATCTTTTCACTCACATTCCCTTTATTCCACCTTTCGCCAGGCACGGACAAGGCTAAAAGCTGCAATGGAAGCAACTTGCCCCCTTTGATGGCAGCGTAGAGCGGTAAC
The DNA here is from genome assembly GCA_023969395.1 of Amblyomma maculatum. Taxonomy (NCBI): domain Eukaryota; kingdom Metazoa; phylum Arthropoda; class Arachnida; order Ixodida; family Ixodidae; genus Amblyomma; species Amblyomma maculatum. Next base: position 31,230 of record JAJIZL010028963.1, read on the forward strand.
AATCCATACAGAAGTGAATAGTTGTGGAGGTATATAGTTGAAATATACAGGACTATAAAGGTAAGCAATGTTTACACGTAGTATCAGTACACAATAAATTAAATAAGGTCTATTTATCGATCTTAAGTGTTGACATTATCTTATGCATAAGTTGCTGACTGCAGTACAAAAGCAGTGAACAGATTAACTGTGGCATAGTGCACAGCCGTCACCTTTATCTGCCCTGCGCTGTGGTACAAAAGTAACATTATATGCTCGTAACCGCATTCGTACCATTTTTAAAACACAGAAACTCTATGCAACTTGTGCATACTTGACAAAAAAACAACAACAAATGTATTTATGCGAAAGTTGTTCTGTAATTGCATGTAATTGCATGCTGGAATGCCCATACCTAATATATTACTGTGTACTGTTAAGCTTCTAATATATTTAGCGATGTTATTTTTTTATCTGTCTCCGCATCGTTCAATATATGTTTATTAACACCGGCAAGCAATGTTCTAATCTATCGAAACCGTTATTTGTACGCCATAAGGGTACTATACAAATATGCCTGTTTCTCAAGTTGTAGGCAACTTCCAAAGCAGTCTCACATTGCACAGTGAGTAAAAGCATGTTTTTGAATTTTTCAGCCAGTTTCATAACTAGGTTGAACTGGAGTGGCTGCAGTGCAGAGAGCATATTACATTTTGAAAAAAGTTAATCTGCAATGACCATCCCGTGGTGAGCCTGTATTGTGACGAATTACTTTTTTTTTTGCTGCAGTAATTGATGTGAGGTGCAAATAAGGCATTTTATAACATTAGTTTATTCCTAGGTCATAAGCCATAAGTATGATTGCACATAACAATTTTCCATTTATCAAAGTGAATTAATGGCAACTTTTCCTCGTGATTTCCTCTCTGCTCGTATCAAGCAATTAACCACTCTCGTTCGAAGGTACTTCATGCCACGGATCCCTTGATAAAGTACGCGAAAGGAAAGCGACGTCAAGTATGGTCCGTCATTCATGAGAGAAACCAAGATCCCCTCGCTGTAAGGGGCCAAAGAAACGATGCTGTCGCACTTGGGTCCCTCTCGTTTGGAGTGTTAGGAAATTAAAATGGGGTACAAACTTCAAACCCGATTTTGTTCTTCCCGCCATTCCTAGTTTTCGGTTCTAACGCTTTATTGACCCTGGAGAGAGACAAACACGACGCGATATTTCCCGCTGTAGCAAATGCGGTTATTGCGACGTAGGTAATTAGGCAAATATGTCAATGCCGCATTTTCCGCCGTTTGCTAACTCGCATAAGTGAGCAGGTTCTCATAATTGTAAGCCAAAGTAAATGCTGAAAATTTCAGTAACGAGCGCACCTTCCTCAAATATATTTGCAAATAGCAACTTCTCGTTAGCATAGGTTTCTCCGAGAAAACCTCCCTATTACATAGGGTACCTGCGAATAAATTGTACCATACTGCGGCAAGAAGTCTCAGTTTCGGATTGGGCGTTCCACTTGAAGCTTGCATCCAGAATTTTGTTTAACTGATGACACCATTCTGCAAGCGCCCAATAAACTAACAATCTAGTGGTTAGGCAATAGTGAGATGCACAAAAATAGTCTGCAGTCCTAATGACGCGTTTTCCGTTCATGTCCAGAACACATTGCTATTATGTTCGCAACATGGTGTTCTTGTAATGAGGCGGCTGCACTAACTGTGAAAATGAGTGACGTATCTTAAAGTGACACACTGCTCCAAGCAGTTCACTTGTGAAACAAGGTTGTCCGCAGATCTTCAAAAAGAACTTTTTGCTGGGCTAGTTGGTGCAACATTTCAAAAATTTCAAAAAATGTTGTGAATGTCCTGATGTTCATCTGGCCCTATACCGTAGATTAGTTTGTTTTCCGACCGATTGTTTTTAGCCCATTCATCCGACCATAACTGTTATTTATCAGTATTATGCCTGTTTTATTTTATCGGTTTTTTGGCCCCTTCACCTTGTGACGTTTGCTGCCTCTGATTAGCGCCGCCACGGTGTGCCTATATATTGTGTGTTTCCCTTCAATAAAGGATCAGTTGTCAGTCAGCGCTTGTCCGTGTCCCTTTTCTTGTGTATGTCTTGTTAGCGCTTCGTCTATTTTTTTTTTAATGTTCGCAGGTCAATTCAAGCAGATGATTACCAACGGAAAAAAAAAACCTTTCTGCGTTACAAAATCATGTGAAATATATAGCAAAAATGGGTGCTTGAAACAGCTGGAAATATGACTTTTCTGCTCTAGCTTAACGGAGTGCCACAACAAAGTCCGTCGCGGTCACAACAGACAAACCGCAGAAAAAGCGCGTTGAGTTTTTGAAATCCGTTCCCCGCATTCTTTTCCTCGCATTCCAAATTAGCAGAAAAGCAGGTATTTGGCAAATCTACTGGAGTTGTTCACTGATATTTAACTCGCATGGTATTCAGCTTGACAGCGCCAGCCAAAAGGTTTGCTTTGCGGAGCGCCCTTGCTCAGACACCTTCCAATCGGCACCACCGTATGCCCTAGCTTTACCAAGATTTATCATGTGACTGCTTGGGAATTTCTTTCCCCGTCCTCGCTTCCCGTTGCCGACGATAATATGCGCTTTCACAGAAAGATGCAGCTGAATGTTCAAGCGAAATATTTTCTGTTATGCAACCCCCTATACGCGGCTTAACTCCTCCGATTCCAAATCACGAGGCCTAACTCAGGGGAAAGGCTTCTAAAAACCAGACATGCACAAGCCCTGGGAAAATACCTGTTCTCGTGGGCGCTATTAGCTCATCAGGATGCCTTCTTTTTATTGCGCAGTCGTTGACTTTGGAATAAAAAAGTGCAGAGCGATGTTACCTGTGAATAGGAGAACTCGAGCCCCGTCACGGAGAACATGACCTCTCCGGCCGTGATGAGCACGTACTGGGGAACCTGGAAGAACATGGAGACGCTGTTCGGACGGACCGTCTCGTGCACGCTGCAGTTCACCTGAGAGAATGGAAAGACTTGTTACTTGGCTTGGAAAACTCACACAAGCAACCATTTAAATCAGCCTGCATGCTGCTCCACTAACAAACATTTTTCTCTATGTTGATGTTGATTGCAGGTGGCGTTTGTTGCCAATAGGCTTTATAAGCACACAAGGGGTTCCTGACAATGTGAGGTCAGAGAGGTTGGGGTCGCTGTACTAGGGAGATTCACAGTGGAGGCGCGACCGTGATCTGCGTTTTGGCTGCATGGCAGTGCCTCAGATGTCCGGGGCAATATTGCGGTCAATTTCATTTATTGATATTTTTTCTGAGCGAAATACTCCATTTTTATGCCATTAAATTATTAATTAAACTGCCTCTTCTTTAGACAGCACTGAGTCTTTTGTCAGCTAGTGATCTACACCGCGCGAAAAACAGAAACGAGAGGGAAAAAAAGAACAAAATGCAGAGCGCGCCACCTACTAACGTTTTTATTGCGACCCAGACAAAAGGCATAATGCAGTCAAGAGAAAACAAGTTTTAAGAATGGTTACAAGTAGCATGTGACTAAGAAAAAGGAGTTGTCCGGAGGCATTTCTCTGGTGCCATACCATTAACTCCTCTATGTCTGCTGCCATCTGCACTATTTGATCGTCATTTAATTTTCCGTTTACTTTTTGTCTAAGTTCCATTTCTCTTTTCATCAAGGGTCCCATCTGCAGACTAATACGTTTATGATCACTTCCCCGACTACACTCTCCTTCTTCATCTATTTCCATTTTTGTGACCTTGCTATAAATTCCCTGCGCCATTAGACAGTAGTCAATGGTCGTCTGCCTGTTGCGAAATTCCCACATGGTTAGTCCCTCGCATTTTATTTCTCTATTTACAATAACTAGGTCGTGTCGCTCACAGAAATCTAGCATTAGCTTCCCGTTACAATCCGTGTATCCATCCAGATCGCCGATGTGGCCGTTCATGTCCCCCAGTAGAATAATATTGGCCCCGTCTCCAACTGGCTTATATCGTCATTGAGACAATCAAAGAGATCCTTGTTTTCTTGCCTGCATTGGCGTCCTGTTCCTAAATAAACTACCCCTAGCCATGTCCTTGTGCCGGCAAATTGTTCCTGATGCCCAGATATGTTCTTTGCAAGATGATTTTATTCTTTGCGAATTTGTTCCTTGGTGTATCAACATACCTACCCCTCCCCCTTGTCCACCTTGTCAGTTGCATAGAGGACACCTTTGTCCGGTTTCCAAACTTGACATTGTCTGTCAGGTTCCATACTAGATGGTCCATCCATTTGGTGGTCCATGCTATGGTCTGTATGGTCAATAGCGCACCGATCCGTGTGGTATAAGCATGCCAGACTGTTGTGTGCAGTTCCATCGTTATACCTGTCTGGTATAAGCCTGTTTAAATTTTATGCAAGACAGCTGATACATGTATGAGATTTACACCTGACCATACAAGTCCAGTAAAACTCACTTGGCGCTATATAGAATTTTGCAATAGGGCTAGTGCAGACTGCTTGACTTCTTGTGCCTATCCTGCTCGTTGTACGTATGTGTGTGTCTTCCGCGTGCGTTGCCCATTCGGACGTCTGTACGTGAATTGTGTTTGCGTTCATGTCATTTCTTGAGCTGTTAACACTATAAGAAGTGAAGCAAGAGTCATGTACTTTTAGTCATGTGAAAGCACAGGCTCCGGCCCAAACGTCGAATAAGTATGAAGCATTTACTTCACTTCTTATAACCTCTAGCAACC